>ML245433.1:193981-225367 GCA_005239495.1 Nicotiana undulata
AGGTGTTTCTTGTGTTGGGGGGGGGGGGGGGGAGGTTGTGGTGAAGAATAACTCTATGAGGTATAGTTTATCTCCACATTGTCATGTTAAATTGCCACTTATAATGGAGTACGATACATTGATATCGTTGTTATATAAAAAAATGAGTATGAGGAAACGTTCGTTGAATCTTAAAGTAACCGGAAGATATCCGTATTCCGTCACTCCGTAAGGGGTTGCTTGTTACGCTGAGTTTAACATCGACGATAATGAAATTTTGAGGGATTTTCTAAGGACTCCGGATGAATACTGGGAATTTCTTGTAATCAAAATGTTGGATATGTAAGTCAAGGTCGAAGACGTTCCCAACAATAAGGTTTCACATAGTAGGGATAACCCCCAGTCATCTGTTGGTTATTCTGGAGCAGGTTTTGCCGGACAGGTTTCAGATGAAAGAGTTTACCTTGATTAAAACTTATCACCGCCGGCGAATGAGCAACGAGGAAATAATTTCTCTCATGCTTTACATAATCCACAAGATGAGTGGTAAACTTCAATTTTCCTTTGTGTTACGATGTATATTTTTGTTGTATTGAATTTGTATTAACGCCCATATATTCCACAGGGGGTACCGGCCGGATATGAATTTTACAAGTTATGAACACACGCATAGTTGGAATATGCCTAGTTTTGGTGTGTTGGATCATGGTGGTCCATCCAGGAGTCATCACCAACATGAAAATGTCCATCATGGAATGTCATCACATTACGACTTGTAAGTGAAGTGATACAACTATATGGAAAGTATTTATTAGTTTCAGTAGCTTATTATTTTGTTGTTTGTGCAGTGAAAACGAGCAAGTTGGACCACCTGTCCTATCTCAATTGCCCAAAGACGACATATTAAATCGAGATATGGCAGATGCACAGAGTGAGGAAGAGAATAGTGATTACGACAACAATGCTGATGAATCCGGAGACGACACACCCTTCCCTCGTGAGGATGATGAGGAGGAGGATGCGAATGAAGGACCTGATTTGACGAGCGAGTATGCTCCACCCCCGCTAGACGAAGAGTGTACGAGTCCCAAGTGCCGTTTCATTCAAGGAATATTCCCTACCTTGATAACTTGCCAAGTATGCCAGACGTGGAAGCTCTCACAAGGGATTTTGATAAAATTTGGACAACAAAGTGGGACGAGTCTAGACCAACGGTGTTGGCAAAGGGCATGCTTTTTCCTGATAAAGCGCACATAAGTAGGGCTTGTAAAATGCACAACGTAAAAGAGTGTTGTGAGATGATGGTATGGGAGTCAAGTCCGGATGTATACAAGGTTGTTTTCCGCATGTGGTTTACGGGTTGTCATTGGATGTTGTGTGCGAGCAAGAAAAACACAGGCATGTAGAAAGTGGGTAAATACATTCTCACCCACACATGTGAAATGGACACATTTAATGGGAATCACTACAACTTGGATATTGACTTTATTCCTCTTGTCCTTATTCCACACCTCAAAGCGTCCATAAGGTATAAAATCAAAGAGTGCATTACATCAGTCCGCCAGGAATATGGCCATACCATTACCAAAAGAAAGACATTTCTCGGGCGCAAACGTGCGTTTGAAATTATTTATGGTAACTAGGATAAGTCATTTGCAGCTCTACCCAGGTACATGGCCACACAACAACACTTTAACCCCGGGACGGTTGTTGAATGGAAGCTAGAGCGGAGTCCGGGAAAACCAGAATATATATCCAATTACGTGTTCTAGGCGTTTAAATCAGCAATTGATGGTTTTTCGCATTGCCGGCCCGTAATATCCATAGACAGCACTCATGTCTATGGAAAGTACGATATCAATCTGTTGATAGCCGTTGCAGTAGATGCTAATGGACAGATATTTCCTCCAGCTTTTGTTGTTTGTGCCAATGAAAGCCAAGAGACCCGGATGCTGTTTTTGAACCATTTGAAAGAGCATGTTGTCAAACAACATTTCGGTATTTGTTTAATATCTGATCGGCACAGTGGTATCTTAAGTTCTGTGGAGAACTTGCCTGCATGA
Source organism: Nicotiana undulata (assembly GCA_005239495.1). NCBI lineage: Eukaryota > Viridiplantae > Streptophyta > Magnoliopsida > Solanales > Solanaceae > Nicotiana > Nicotiana undulata. The sequence goes on from ML245433.1 coordinate 196,024, forward strand.
CAAGAACCTTATGCCTACCACCGTTACTGTGTGAGGAACTTTAAGGCCAATTTCCAGAAGGCATATCCCAACAAGGATCTGCATGATTTGATGTGGATGGAAGCAATCGACCACCAACAACATAAATTTCGGAGGCACATGGAATCTATCAGGTAGGAGGACGAGGCAGCCTATCGTTGGTTACTGCGATATCACTCTGAAAAGTGGACTTTGCATGCAGATGGTGGCAGAAGGTGGGGAATTCTGACTACAAACGGGTCAGAGTCTTTCAACGGGTTATTGAAGTCGGCAAGAGGATTTCTTGTCACTTCCATGGTACGTATGTTGTTCAAACAGATGGCGGAGAGGTTTGTTGAAAGGTCTGCAGCTACAACGTCATTGATGGAAATGGGTGTTGAATTTATGCCACTGCCGGTTAAGAGAGTTGAGAAATACAGGCGGCGAGCACATTGGCATTCATTTTTGCAGTATGATAATGAAAGAAAAGTTTTTGAAGTTCGCACCGCTATCCATCAAAACCGGGGGAATAATGTACATACCGTAAATGAATCTACAAGGTTATGCTCTTGTGGGAAATGATCCATCTACCACATGCCTTGCTCACATGCCATCAAGTGCTTTCAGTGTGTTGGTTTAGGGCCAACCAACTATGTTGATCAACAATATATTGTTGCTGTTTACTTAAACACCTATAGTGGGCAGTTGTAGCTAGTGGGTGCTGAGCATTATTGGCCGCCAGAACTATTTAAAATGGTGTGTAACAAGTCCTATTTGCGTCAAATACAGGTGCAGAAGAGAACGCATATACGAAACCAAATTGATGTTAGCGATACCGTTTATGCGCGCAAATGTGGTATATGCTCGCAAACAGGACACGACCGTCGAAAATGTCCTTCAACTGGTTTGGATGGAGATGGTAATCAAGCTCGTGGTGGGTGTTCTTCTAATGTGCCCAACTATCAATGAGTTTATGTTGTAATAAGTCGCTGTTTTGTTTATGTTGCAAGATGTATCAAATAAAATTATGTTTGTTAATTATGATATGAACTCTTCCATTTCGGGTTTTTAAATGATAATTAAAAAATATTATAGTAAAGATGAGCAATATGAAGATTGAAATTTCATAACATAATACTTCAAGAGAAAAAAGCACAACAACCATAACACGCAAAGTATAGCGCGGTTAAATACTACGTTATGCGAATATATATAGCGTAGTTAAATACTATGTTATGTGTGTTATCTTGTCGAAATGAAAAAGTTGCCCGTCTGTGAAAAAGTTATTTTGTATCCGACATAATCTTAACACGCAAAGCGTAGCGCGGTTATATACTACGTTATGTGTATATATATAGCGCGGTTAAATACTATGTTATCTGTGTTGTCTTGTCGAACTGAAAAAGCTGCCCGTCTGTGAAAAAGTTGTTTTATATCCGACAGAATCTTTAACACGCAAAGCATAGCGCGGTTATATACTACGTTATGTGTATATATATAGCGCGGTTAAATACTACGTTATGTGTGTTTCCTTGCCTATAAATAACAGGCTCATTTTAGTTATTTTCTGCGCTCAACAATAACCAATAGCAAAACTTTTCATAAAAACAAGTTTTTTCTTTACGCTTTAACAAATGGTTGAACGTCTTTATGTACCAAGGTGCGAGTGCGACAAAAAATGCATGATGAATATTTGTTGGGATAATGGTGAAGTTGGACGCCGCTACTGGCACTGTATGGACAAGTTTTATAGGGTTCCCGACGAACCTATTTGCAATTTTGAGGTATGGGTAGATGAACCCTGTAATCAGGAATGCTACAAAGAATCTTTGCAGCATCTTCATAATTTGTGTTTAAAACAGTGGGAACGTGAAAGACAACAGAAACGAGAACTTGCGGAGTTGAAGGAGAAACTGAAAGAGGTGGAAGAAGAAAAAAATAAGCTGGAAGATAATTTTAAGTGGTTGGAGCAGTAAATAATGGGCGGCAGGGACTAAACAATGATATGTATGTGTTTAGTGTACTACTTTATCTTTATGTTTCCCGTACCATGTATTTTTATTAGTTGTATTGAATTTTAATTATGTTAAGTTGCTATATTTGTGTTTGTGTTGTAGTATTAAAATAAATAAGGAAAGGGGAAATAAAGACGTAAAATAATATTTACATCAAATAATATTTGCATAAAATACGAAAAAAAGGGAAAGAAAATCAATGTGTCCCGCATCCGGTGTACTTGAACGCAACTGCTGGCCTGAGGTGCATCACATCCCGCCCGATTACGATATCGGGATCATCCTCATCACATCGCCTCTTTATAGCCGGATGCGCTGCAGGATGATCATCAGTGGTGCTGGCAGGATCGGTAGAAGGGGTCGTCGGTCCAGTAGAAACCTAAAGAAGAATAGTCAGCTCAATAGGAAAGTATATATTAAGTCACAACAATTTAAATTGTCTTACCATGATCTCGTTGGGCTCCTGAATGTAATCATCCGTCGCAGTTGTGTCAGCATCGCACGAAGGGGCCTTCGTAATGGGCGAGGATTAAGCCTTAATAAGAAAATTAATAAAGTTAGGGAAAATAAATAAGAATAATAAAAACAAATTTAAATTAAATATTAATAAAACCATACATGCGCCTGTGATGATGAGCCATAACTCATCCGGTGCCCCCTATCCAAATCTCGGGTCGGCCGATCCTCAACAGCGGCAAAGGGTCTTGGGAAGTATGTCTCCCAATCCACTCTAGTAAGGTTCGTGCCCGTGATCAATAATGGACCTGACGGGGTCACCTGCGAAGTCCCTGGAGTGAAATGCATCCCAAGGATGTATGACGGCATGTCCGGCTCATGTAGGTCACCCGGCAGATCAACAACAACATCACCAGCAAGGGCCTCAACGCCCCCTTGCTGGGGACCACCTCCTCGCCGCCCACCACGACCACGTGCGGCAGCCCTGCCTCATCGGGCACCCCCACCTCGTCCGACGCCCCTTCCTCGCTGGTACTGCCCTGGCTCCACATAATCAGGGTCGTGTCCCAAGCGCTGATCCTCTCGAGCTCGCTGCAGTGTCCAGGCAGCCACCTCTACAAACCGCCGGCCGTAATCGTGCAAAGCAGCTACAGGATCGCCGACAGGCTGCTGCATCTACAGTCCCATATGGTAGACTATATGTAGGCGAATACCCTGCTCAACGTATGAAATATAAACAACATGTATTTCACTAAGTTACAGTTATATAATTAATAATAACAGAAAACATACCATGGCCTCGTGTCGCCCGGCATATGGAACGTACCGACCGCCATTTTGATGAATGGGATTCCCAAAAAAAAGTCGGGTAACGCTGCGGTACCAGGATGTATAGAGCTGAATAGTCTCCGTCTGGATCTGTGAAGGTGGGGGCAGAATCAGGTCAGCTCGCTGGTCCCAAGTATGGACCTACGCCTCTAGCCATGCTATAAATGCGTCGTCCGTCCTGTAACGATCATCCCGCTAATAATGTGTAGCCTCCCATGTAGGCCCCCTCGGTATATACTGCGGACGGACAAACTGGCGAAGTACCCGCTCCGTGGCATGATGCTCAACAATATCGAGGCACATCAGCGGGACGAAAGTGCTCCAAATCAGTCGACCGACCGAGCAATAATCGGGCAGGACACCTATCAAGTCGTCGTTGTATGGCGTCCAGATGAACTATCAAATAAGAACATAAAACGCGAGTATGCGCAACACAAGTGAATCTATACCAAGTAAGTTTAGGTACACATTTACCTGTGCGCCCTCCAGCATATCCAACACATCCCTGCAAAGGGGGAAACTATGATGAGCATTATAATCTCGTACATATCCACGCTGGAGAACCCACCTCCTAGCTAGAAGGAGAAACGGAGGTGGTACATCCGGAGGTAATGGTGGTAGAGGTGGCTGCAACTGCAGGAACCGCTCCTAGGCCCAAATCTAACATACAAAGTTGACGTAAAGTTTAAGATAAATTTTGACTAGATAGAATTGGAAGTAATGAACAGAGTTTTCGAATATGTTGTCACTTGTAGAAGAGACAGAAAACTACATACGTCACTCTGGGTGCCCATGCTCGCCCGTCATAGATGCGTGTACATGTAGGCGAGAACAGATCACCCCAGCTGTACTAGGGTAAATCATCTAGCAGATGAAGATGTTGAAGAAATCGCAAGCTGACTAGGTTCCCCAAAGTGTTCGGGAACAAGACCCCCATAAACAGAAGAAGCAACAACAACCTCGTATACCGGTGAATATATAGCTCATCTGTATCGTCGGTGATGTCGGGGTGCAGTGTCTCCAAGTGTTGTCTAATAGCAGTCAAACTCATGCGACTGACCCCCGAGTGTGCAGTCTCGTCCTGTGGCCTGAAACCAGTGAGTTGCTGCAACATGTCCAAATACTGCCCACGCATCATAAATTTGATAGCCTGAGGCAGTGCAACGGGCAAGCCATAAAAAACCTCCACGTCCTGCAGCGTGATGGTGGCCTCGCCAATGGGCAGGTGGAAAGTGTGCGTCTCCGGTCGCCACCGCTCAATCAACGCCGTGATCAAAGCCCAGTCGAGCTGCAGTCGCCCGATCTCAAAAATCCTGTAGAATCACGTATCCTGCAGGCGCTGGACTACACGGGGATGGAGATCTCTGTCCCTCATAAAATCCCACAGGTCTTCCACTCTCCTGGCGTGGAGAGTTTGGGCCAGTAACTCTCTTTCCCATACATATGCATCACCCTGTAACACTAATAGCTCATCGGAGAAAGGTTCGGGATGTATCGGCGGCACATCCATGTCGTCTACTGTAAATTAAACAACATTAATTGTATGTTTAATCTGTAAATTAAATAATTAATTTTTAAAGTTATACAATATTTAATTAGACAGGGTATATATATCTATGGGTTTCAGGCTCGATATTTGAGGCCCAATAGCACCAAGCTATCATAAATTCTTATGTGTGTCAATTTCAATGTGTTTATAATTTTGTGTGTTTGTTTTATATATTAAATAATTAATTTTTAATTATTTTTGGACAGAGTATATATCTATGGGTTCCAGGCTCGATATTTGAGGCCCAATAGAACCAACCTATCATGAATGCTTATGTGTGTCAATTTCAATATTTTTATAATTTTGCGTGTTTGTTTTATAAATTAAATAATTAATTTTTAATTATTTAATTGGACAGAGTATATACCTATGGGTTTCAAGCTCGATATTTGAGGCCCAGTAGCACCAAGCTATCATGAGTTCTTATGTGTGTCAATTTCAATATTTTCATAATTTTGTGTGTTTGTTTTATAAATTAAATAATAAATTTTTAATTATTTAATTGGACAGAGTATATACATATGGGTTCCAGACTTGATATTTGAAGCCCAGTAGCACCAAGCTATCATGAATTCTTATATGTGTGAATTTAAATATTTTCATAATTTTGCGTGTTTGTTTTCTAAATTAAATAATTAATTTTTAATTATTTAATTATACAGAGTATATATCTATGGGTTCCTGGCTCGATATTTGAGGCCCAGTAGCACCAACCTATCATGAATTCTTATGTGTGTAAATTTTAATATTTTCATAGTTTTGTGTGTTTATTTTATAAATTAAATAATTAATTTTTAATTATTTAATTGAACAGAGTTTGTGTTTGATCTATCAGTATAAGAGATACTTAAACTATAGGGATTCTACGCTAAAAGACTCAACATTTTACTACGCTAAAAGGCTCTACATTTTACTACGCTAAAAGGGCACTAGTCTTTAAGCAAATAAATAATCTAAACTAAATAAAAACAAAAAATATATTTTAATCACATTAACATACACGAAAATACATATAAAACAGTAAAAGTAATTTATTAATTTTTATTACAAAAAAAAATACTTCTCAATTTTTACATATTTTTTTAGAATACTAATATCTTAGTCCAGATAAAAATAACATACTAGTTTCGCAAACGAAACACAAAACAACACGGAAACACATTCAAGACAGCTAATATGCATTATTATACGAGTTTCGACATAAACTAAATCGGAATACCTCGATTTATATTTTTCGAAAAGTCGATGAGTTGAAAATTTGAGTTTGAAACGATGAAACCACGACAATATAATGCTCTGCTAGGGTGTGGGACCTACGTACTTGTCTTTTTGTATGACGGGTGGGGTCCACTATAATTTTTTAAAGATGAAATTTGGGGGAGGGGGGACCGTTTATGTTGGAGGTTTTTAAAATAATGGAGGCGTCTGGTTCTGATCGTGGGGAAGAAGAAGGGGTGTAACTTAACTAGGTATAACGCGGTTATATAACACGCTATACCTATTCGTCCCATCAAGTCAGCATAGCGCATCTTTAAACAACGTTATACCTATATAGCGCGGTTTTAAGCCGCGTTATACTTTAACGGTCAAAACACCGTTAAAGTATAGCGTGTTTTAAAACCGCGCGATATATAGATCGGTCACTTTTTCTTTTTTAGACACATTTATGTCATACTTGTCTAAAAGGACAATAATTAAGTTTCGGGCTCGCTTGGAGAGCGGCCGTAAAAAATAAAAATAAAAACCTTCAAAGAATTTATGAAGTCCAATTTAAAAAGTACTGCTACTATTAAAAGTCAAAAGTTGGAGTTGTGTTATGGTGAAAGTTTCCCAAATTTTGCAGGAACAAATTTCTCAAAACAAAAGGAAAGGACTACGTATTTTTGTAAGCTTTGAGGGGCAATTCGATGTAAATTTTCATTGCAGAAGAGAAGTCAAAATAAAGTGAAACTTTTGCCCATTATGAAATTACTGTTCTGTTAGTGTCAAACCAAGAAAAAACTTCTTGGTTGTTTTATTTGTACGGAATGCACTTTACAATTTTAAAATTAAGAAAATAATTTTTTTAGAACTCTTATATATAAAAGACAAATCTCTTACGTGTAATAACAAATCTCCCGTGTAAAAAAGAGAGCAATTTGATTAATATTATACTCTTACTACTAAGCTTTGCTAATTTGATGTAACTGGAAGCTCGAATACTCCAAATGTGCTTATAATTAATGAAACTTCACAAAATAAATTGGGTAAATAAATATGGTGGATTTTAACTGGTGATTCAACAAATCCTCATGCGAAATCCTTTTCTAATCCAATTGCCCCTGGTACATCATACTATTCAAGCCGGACCAACTATTTTGTGATTAACATAATTGAGGTAGAGTGACAATATTCTCTACGTTCTTATAGTATCAATGGGTTTTAAAAGGACAACAACAATTTGTCACTGGTACATCATACTATTCAAGCCGGACCAACTAGGCACCACAGTTAGGGACAAGCAACCAACCAGCGGTCCAAATTCTTATCGTTGTCCTCATAATACAATAACAATAACAATTATAATTACGCCTCAATTCCAAGCAAGTTAGTATTTTTGTCCTCAGATATATAAGTTTCTCGGCATTGCTAGATGATCTACTACAAAAAAATTCAGATTTATTACAAGTGCAGGAGATTTCTACTGATTTAGAGGATGGTAAAGGAATGAAATTCTAAGATTAGTAGCCTTTGTTGGAAGGTTGCTGCCCATTAGCACTCAGTGGTGTAGTTTCCACTGTAGAAATTGCGTCGCTACTGCTATCATCATTAAAATTAGCAGGATCTGCATATGATTGGTACCCAGGAAATCTGGCAAAAGAAGAAGATGCTGAGGCAACAAGACATACAATATAATCAACGTGCTGTATTTATCTGTTATACATACCTGCTTACTTTTATTTGCTCTCCGTTTATAGTCATTTTTACGTCAAAGATGTTTCCTGCAAACAATTGCCAGTGAAGTTATCATGTCAACGAACTAATCACCTTGCTATTTCTAGAAAGCATAAAGAAGTCAATGCTTTCCAGAGAAACGATTCTTAGCCAACCAATGCCAACCTAAAACTAAAACACATTATTAAAACATTGAGTGCTATTGACCAAAATATGAAGTTTACTATATTCTCTTATAACTCAAAAGAGGTAACATATTCACAACGAGAGGTCATCCAGACATGCCAGTTCTGAGTTCTCAATATCATTCATTTACAGAGGCCATAGGTCAGAAGAAGTTTAAATTAAAAAAGAGAAGGAAACAGATTCAACTCTAATAATTAAGGGAGGTCGAGGCATTTGGTTCACCAATGGCTAGTCTGTGTCCTGGTAACTGGTAGCTCTGCTATGCTAAAATAGATGCGAAGTGAAATGACAGAACTAAAATAGTTGAAGATGTACTCGTAAACCACTAGTCTTCCAACAATTTTGCGTTACATCTTACGAAAAGAAGAAACAGAAAAGAAGATGTCTAACATTGTCTCAAACCCCTTAAATCTTGTTTCGAATTATTTTAGAACAATTGCTTCTCAAGGCCAAATGCATTTAAATTTAAGCGCTGCAACTAAAATGAGAACGTAATTATATAAAAAAAAACACTTAGAATCCTTCTCTATCAAGATTATGTATCAGAAGCTAAGAGGTGTATTTCAAAAAATCCCCTGGAGGGAACTGTTTTGTAATAACCTTGGCTCTCCTAGGTGGTTATTCAATCTGAATGTAGCAGCAAATGGCAAGCTTCCTACGAAGGATAGGCTGCATAAATGGTGTTTAGTGGGTGAACAGATTTGTGTCTGGAGCAAAAATTAGTAAAGCAGGTGATACAAAAAGTGTATTACAGGGGGTCAGATGAAGGCAAAGCTAGCAAGAAGATTAGCACAGTTGAACTTTTTATCCTTAAGCTAGGTGTAGTCAGGTTGCTATGGTGTTAACTGGTGTTGGGGCCTTCTGTCCAATTCCAGTTAGTTGGTTTTTCTTAGTTTGGTTTTTTTGTAATGACTGTATATCTTCTCTGGTAAATATAATTACTTAATTACGGAAAAAAGACACTTAAATTAGGCAAGGGAAGATGGGTGAATGAACCAATAAACAGAAAAATTCCTAAAACATGTGAATGGTCATAGGAGTATCCCTCAAGTAAATGCAGTTCTCCGACATACAAAATAATAGTAAACCTCCACCTTCAACAAGAAAAGAATCATTGTGGTTAAATACTTAGTGAAATAACCTTACCAAAGTGTTCTGAGAGAATATTTACCTCCAAAAATTGTCTTGTCTGAGAAGTACTTGGACATTAAGTATCTGCTGGACTCAACCTCATACCTTTTGAACTTCTCAATCTGTCGGCTCTCCATATCACTACATGATAGCATGGAAACAGTTAGGTATTGGGACCTCCATCAAAGTTCGTATTACATTTATATAGATAGAAGACTTACACAGAACTTGGAATTAAAGCTGTAGCAGGATCAGTACTACAGAATTAAGATTAATCATCACGGAGAACTAATAACACTTGATAAAAGCAAACCAAAACAAACCTTTTCTTTCAATATTACGATTTTTCATGCTCAGCTGCAGCAAATTTAAAAGCTCATTAGTTGATCAAATGTGCACTATTAAATTATGTCTCTTCTTGCGCTAGTACTTGCTCGGAGACTTCGAGGTAGCTGCTATGACGTCCGCAGACCTTGACTCTCTTTCCTTTTATTTTCTTCAGTACTGTTCTATTACTTACACACAATTAAATTGCAATAGGGAATTATATAACAAGAGACGTGATTTATATTTTTGGGGCAAATAATCAGAGTCCTTCACTCTGTCTAAGTTTTTGCATGTTTTGTCAGAAAATTTTAGGTAGATTGCCACTCCAACCCACCCGAAGAAAGTATCAATTGCTTGCTGGTTGAATGTTAGGCTTGACAAAAGATACTTCTATAAAAAGTACAGAAACTTTATTATAGCCGCACAAAAATCAAAATTGGAATTGCAAGGAAACATTCACTAATACACGCGCAAAACATGCAGTCTTGTGCACAGGTAGATTGCAGATAACACATGTAAATCTATCACGAGAATGACTAGTCTGCAAGAGCTAATCCATAATCACAGAATAAACCAGCAAACAAACATAGGAAACTAAATGGAAAAGAGCAACCTCTCCAATCAATCAGACCACCAAAACTTCTTAACACATTCAACAAAGATGATAGGTCGTTCTTGAAGTACAGAAAGTCTTTTTTTCTTAAAAAAGATTCAGAGAATTGCAAATGCTGCACTCACTGAGGTGTCCAAGAGTTCGGCAATATGAACATAGAACGGAAACCCATTCTCCCAGTCTTAAATGATTATGTACATGCTAGTGAATAATTGGAAAAGTACGATTAATTTAGTAGATTGTGATAATACCAAACCAAAGCAACAAATATGCAAAGACATTTAATCTTTGAATGCGGAACAGCTAAGAGGAATCTTCAAGTGAATTATGATTGGGCTCAACAAAAGTTTCCAGTATATGGCCCAGCAAAGATACTTCTCCACTAGGGCCACCAAGAGCCCAGTCCAACAAGTGGAAATTTTAGGCCACCAGGGATAGAGTGTTAAGATGCTCAGACTAATGGTCACAATATCACAGATCTTGCAAGAGTGTACAAACTACTAGTGTTGAGCTTAGTTATCCTCAAGACAGCTGTTTTAAAGATATTAACTGTAAAAGATGAAAAACAGGCTTTATTGCAAAAGTAGCAGCAACTTGAGTAAATTAAGACTTTATAATGAATAGGACGGACAAAATCCAACTAGCGATGGCCTAACATGTGTTATGCAATAGTCGGCACCTATCACGTTTTAATTGTTGTCATACTCCACTCCAAAATAAAATACTTTTAGTTGATTAGGCATAAACATGAAGGGTACAGTTGAAATTATTGTGGTTATGGGAAAAGTGGGGTTCAAATAAGGTAGCTGTAACTTTATTATGGTTTTGAGATTTTTTGACCTTTGAAGTAGTACGGTATTATAGAGATAATGAATAGTGGATGAAGTATTCAATAGAAGGAAAGTCTATTATCTTTCATAATAGAAAAGAATGGTATTATAGAGATAATGAATAGTGGATGAAGTATTCAATAGAAGGAAAGTCTATTATCTTTCATAATAGAAAAGAATGAAAGTAAGACGATCTTTTCCCAATATACAGAGTAAAAGACTATGACCTAGGAGATAAAAATAGTTTGTATCAAGTTATATTCATAAGCAGTCAGTGTAACAATCTGGGGAGTTAGTAGTCTAAAGACCTTAAACCATGTGTTGGTTTCAGTTATTACTCACCTAAAGTTTAGGTTATGTTTTTAATTAGAAGAGAACTCAAAATAGAGTGAAACTTCTGCCTGCGATGAAATTACTACTTCGATAATGTCAATCCAAAGAAACTTCTTGAGCTCCAAGTGTTCTACTCGTCTTGGTTTCTCCTTGTCTGTTTCTTGTTCTCTACCGTTTCATTAACTTTTGCAATGGAACAAGATTATACTCTTACTACAAAGCTTTGCTACTTTGACACAATTGGAACATTGAATGCTCCTAGTTACTTAATGCAACTTAACAAGATAAATTGGGTAAATAATATGGTAGATTGGTAACTGGTGGATCCCATAAATCCTCATGTGTTACCCTTTTTAGCCCTCGATTTTGGCCCTTAATGTTTCCCTTTTCCTCGCGGTTTTGATCTTTCTAAGTAGGTTTCAAAATGGAAAATTTAAACAAATATTATTCCACCACAACCGACAACGATGCCTTAATCCCAAGCAAGGTGGGACAAAATTGTACCAACCTATGCATTATATATGGAGTGACACAAAAAGTCATCTCCAGGCCCGACAGACGTAGACTAGTGGAAATAATAGAACAGTTCATTCATTATTTGATTCGTAACAGAGAGAGCATCTTTGTGCTTACCAATTTAAATGGATAGTACGTGAGAATCTCTGATAAGCATGCACTTAACAGATACCATGACAAGCAGCTTTAGCTATTTCAGTCAAAGTGCTTAAGTCCTAAATTTCCGTCATTAAATACAGAGCATGTATTCTGAGGATTCACCTAACATCTTAGTTTCAAACTCCAAATTCAATTTGCACATATAGGGGGATATTAACTTTAGAGGAGATAACAGAGACCAGAGTAGGCAATGGACTTTGCTTTTGAATTACTTTACAAAAAAATCATTTACGCGTCTTATACTTTCAAATCTGATTGTGGCACATGATACCAGATATAATTATAGGATATATTCACAAGAAAGTCAACATAACTTCAGATGGCCTCCAAAGGATTCACAATGAACTTCTACTAGCTGAATCCCAACTATCACGTAAATAATTCTCTTGTTTTATTTCATTAGGATTAATCTATTTGAACTTGGACCTGGTGGAGGAAAGGAAGAATCAACAGAAAAGGCTTCTTTCTCTGCTAAGCTTTCCAGCAACGTCGATCTCAGTATTTTCCATAATGTTGTGGTAGATAAAAGGGCAACACTGACTAGTAGACTCACGAAAGAAAACAGATAGTTATTGGGAAAAAAGACTATCAGCCATAAGTAAATTCTACTTCTTATTCCCATAGGTAAAAGTAATTCCTAAAGAGTCTATCTCCACAAAGATATTCTTGTGAACAAATTAATAGCAAGAAATCTCTTAAATGATTTCAATCTAAAATTGCACATAATCAAAAGAGCTGCAGACCAAAAATAAAAGCAAAGGCTGACCCCTATACTTTCAGCTAAAATATCACAAGAAAATAGTAGCAGTTATACAATAAAAGCCTAGTTATACACTTACTCAAGAGGATCTTTGACCACTTTCTCCTTTGACTCTTCAGGAACAGTGGGGGTTGAAACCTCCTACAGAAAAAGGAACAAAAATTGAGCAAGAAAAAAAAAGAGAGCAACTTAGGTTAAGCCGTAAGAAAATGAAGGAGGCAAGGGAGAGGGACCTGATGTGGTGGAGGGGGAGGAGAGCGAGCAGCGGAGGATATAGGGGAGTTTGTAACTGAATTTGAAGCTGAAGTTGCCATTTATCCAATGACTGCAAATCCAATTTTCAAACCGTAGCTATGGTTGGATCCTTAATTGATATTTACTGGCATTCTAATTGAAAAGAAGGGTAATGGGAGGGAAGGATCAGGCACTGTAAGCAAGCATTAAGTAGAGCTTTGAGTTCTAAAGCTAATAACAAAACAAATAAATTGAAGAGGAAAGCATGCAGAGCGAAAGAGAGAGAGAGAATTTGATAGTCAGCATGTATTAGCGGAGAGACGAGCCGCTACTGAAAGTAGAGAGAAACAGGTGAAAGCGGAACTAGTAATAATACCAGCACTGTGTTTGACCAAACCTGTTTGGTTGGTGTTAATTTTAATATTGGAATAATTTATACCTTATAGAAAGTGGGGTAGTTAGCACCGGTATAACTTATAACTTCTTTTTAGAAATTATACAATTGTCATTTGGTACAACATACCAATAAATAAATAAACAACAATCCTATCATAACTAATTCCAGCATAACCTATCTCAATATAAGTTATCCCGGTATAAATCGTATTTCAACAAAATGAACCCTAATAAGTTTATTTTAAGAAATGCTTTTTTCAAAAGTGTTTATAAAAAAAAGTACTTTTAGAGCTTGTGTTTGGCTGATTGCTCTAAAAAGCACTTTTGAGCAATAATTTGTGTTTGACCAAGAATTTCTGAATGAGCTTTTAAGTATCAATTTATGAATAAAAACAAAAATAGATTTACTTAATAGTTAATATTATTAGTAAATAAATAATCTCAAAAATTTAGTATCACACGCAATAATTAAATCTTTTAATTTTATTTAAGTAAATGATAAAAATAAAATTTAAAAATACTACTTAATTCTTTTAATATAAGTTAAATATATTAAAATCATTCAACAAATATAAAAGCATTAACCCCTAAAGTCACTATATATTAGAAAGTTATCCTAACAATAATAAGAAACTTTTATACATTAATATCCTAAATATTATGTTTAACGCTTATTTTGGCATATACTATATTTTGTTAGGGGTATTTTGGTAAGAAGAAAAGTCAAAATTGCTTCTGCTTCTGCTTTTGGGAAGAAACTACTTTTTCTGCTTCTCAAAACTGCTTCTGCTTCTCCCCACCCCAAAAGCACTTTTCCTCCAAAAAAAAGTTTGACCAAATACCGGGGGGAAAAAGGACACTTTAAGTCTCTTGAGATACTTGGCCAAACATACTACAACTGGGTTTAACTTGAAAGAAACTATTTAGCTCGTTTAAGAGATTAGGGGTTTTCTTAAAATAAAAAAAAATAACGCAGTCATTCGTTATTTTTCTTTCATTTAAATTGTAGTAAGTGAAGTTACCTATTATAACATATTTAAGTAAAATTGACAGTGTAACTCTCAATATATAAGTTAGATTCTAAATTGAAGAGGAAATATCCATTAAAGCTAGTACACGTGTTAAGCTTTCGCTACTCAGGATACCATATTTGATCTGTTTTCCTGGGAAGATAAAAAATAACCCGATTTATATTAAAAACTAGTAAATTGACCCGCGCTTTGCGCGGTTGAACTTGATAGTAAGTTACAGATTCTTTTCTTTATTCTTGAACATCAAAAGTAAACAAAAAGTAAACTTTTGTGACCACTAAAAATAACTTCAGCTTTTCTTAATTTTGAGATACAAATTTATAATTCTATTCAAAGGTATTTTATGAACTTTTCCAATATGAAGCCAAAAATTCAAACCTAATGTGATCTTGTGAAAATAAAAAGTAGTCATAGTAACGTTATATCACATTAAATTTCTTCTTTTATATCAGAAATAATTTTTCTAAAAAAAAAAAAAAATCCTGTAGTTTTCAACATTTAGAAATATTAAACTTCACTAAGTAATTAATTTCAGGTGAAATTACTTTTCCTGTTGTGTACCATTTTGTTATTTGATGTATATTTGGTATAACCATAAGTTACAATATAATCGTCTTTAAAAGAACTCTTAATCTAAGAATAAACGAAGAAAAAGGCAAACATGGAAAGCAAAAAAAAAGGAAAGTAATATTTGTTTCCTTCTTTCTCCTCATAACCTCTGCAAATTGCTATCTCTGTTATTTTTTACTCCATCTTTATTAATGTTCTCTTTTATTTTTTCTCTTGATTCTCGCCTAAACTATCTGCAAAATTCCCATAACTCTATCTATTTCTTATGTTCTTTTTTACCATCCCAATACTTACATAACCCTCATCACAATATAGTATTGGAATGGAGTTCTAAAAAAGAGGAGAATTGAATTCCCATAAACTCTCATGTTAACCTTTTTGGGTTTTCTTTAGTGAGAAAAAGAAAATATCGCTTCAATCGTAAATACACTCTTCTTCGCCGCTCCATCAAACTTTCTAGCCAAATCTTTTATCAGTGTCTCATTTTTTTCATGATTTCATCAATTAACGTTAACGCAGAAGGCGGGCTTCTGGAAACGGTGGAAAACCCTTGTACAAGACTCTTTTTCCTAACTTAAATTTAGCTATCTTTTCATATAAAATTAAAATTTGAACTTAGTAAAATATGCTGGAGTTTAAATTTTTACATATGAGATTCCAACATAATGACTAAAATTTCATAACGTGCTGGAATTACAACAAAACATGCCGAAAGTTTATACATAAGATTATGTTGTAACTTTCTGTGTTTTAACTAGGGCATTTTAATCCATAATTTACCTCTGCATTAAATAGTGACAATTTCTCAATGAATTCATGAATATTGTCTATTTTTTCAATTTTCCATACTATTCACCTTTCGACCCTTCCATAATCCCTATTAATGTGGAAACATGTATCATCTACCCCCAAACAATAAAAAAATGATGCAGTTCTGGGTAGATCAATCAAATAATCAATTTTTGTATGCATTGGAAAATACTTTCTTAGTCTTATAGAAATAGTATTTAGCATAGTAAAAAAAAATAGCCTACATTGGAACTTAGGAAAAATCGTTTTCACTCCGTAATATGTTACCAGTTACCCCAAGGATCAAGACCACTGTCAAAAAGATTGTGAAATGTATTCTGATCGACAAGTACACAAAAGAAATGTTGCTTAGAATTTCAGTTGGTCTGTAGATCTGGGTCTTGTTCTTTTTGTTTGTACTCGAAGTTTATTTTAAAAAGCTCATTAATAACAAATTAACTTCGCTAAAACACGTTTGTTATGTTTTAAGTTCAAATAGTGAATCTGTTACCAGTCAATATAAATTGATAAACGGCAACCAAACTACTCTTAAAGTATTATTTATTGTCTAGTCATATGAATGACCGTCAGACTAATTTGTGTGTCAGGTTTAAGTCTTGTAGTTAGTGGATGGAGAGAAATGAGATCTGAATTACTTCAGGCTGCTGTTACTTAGTAGCAATAAACGTTGATAAACCCTTACAAGATGGAGAGAATTCGAGGCGGGAGGCTTTTTAGCTACACATTACTAACTCGTATAACCTTGAAGAATCTAGATTAAGAGAGTTGTTGGTCTAAATATTTCGGAAAACATTTTTTTTATAAATCGATTTTCTTCAAATTGGAGGAAATTTTTTTCCCTATCAAGAGAAAGGAAAATATTTTCAAAACTCATTATCAACCTTTCCTACTTTATTCCCCATCCCCACCCCAACCCTTACCCCCGCCCCACCCCTAACCCCCACCACGCCTCCGCCCCATTCTCACCCTAAATAAAAATATTATTAATAGTACTTTCTTATCATGTTATAGACTAAAAAAAAAATTCATTTCAACAAATGAGTATTTTTATTCATGATATAAAAAAATATTTTTTTTTCATTTAAAAAAAAATCTTTCTTTTCATGTAGAAAAACTATTTTTTTTCATCTCTATAAAAAGTATTTTCTTTTCATGATGTAAAAGAAATAACTTTTTTTCATTTCAACAATATGAGTATTTTCTTTTCATGATGTAGAAAAAATATTTTCTTTTATTTCAATAAAATGAGTACTTTATTTTCATATTGTAGAAAGAGTACTTTTTTTTTCAACAAAAAAAAGAGAATTTTCTTTTTAGTTATGGAGCACAAAATTTCAACATTATTTTTGCGTAAAAAAGTAAAGAAGCACGTTAGTTCCTTTAGGTTTGTGTGAACTTTTAGAGACTTGGGGGAGGATGAAGGGGTGCGGGGGGTGCGGAGAGTAGCATAAAAAATTCCTAAAATAATATTTTTTACTCTCTAACCAAACATTAGAAAATATTTTCCAGAAAATATTTTTCACTCACCAACCAAACAAGGGAAAATAAGTGATAAAACCACTCATTTTCCATGAGGACATATTCTAGGAAAGCATTTTCCATGAAAAATATTTGCCTTCATACCAAAGACAACCTAATAGACGACTTATTTGCAACCTTGAAGAATCAAGACTAATAGACAACTTATTTGCGAAATTTGAGCATGTGGTTTGGTTTGCACATTTTCACTCGTCGAACTAGTTTGACATGTTATACCTTCACTCCTTCTATTCATGTCAAATGGACGGAGAATACTGTTGGATATTTCACTTAGCTTAAATACTAAAGATTTTCTAGTTATTTGGTATGGTTGGAAGAAGAGTAAAAGTAATACTACAATTCATTCTCTAAGACTAGCTTTAGAAAGATTGAAAGTCGGCATGAAGAAGTACCAACTCCTCTACCACACATCCTACATCCTTTGTACTCCCTAACTAAAAACAACCCTTATGCCTCCATATTTACTTCCACTCTTCCAACTTCTCTTTACACTCAGCAAAACTTAGTTTTATATACAGCAATATACAATGCTGAGAAGCACCAAGGGGGTTCCAGCATGCGATAACCAAGCACCCAAAGCCAACGAATGATTCCTCTCTCTACGACAAAAATGTACAAGGTCAGGGGCAAATTTTCTAAGACTGCCACAGATTTGATCCTTGGAATTCCAGCCTCATGTCGCTCATCATTTTTAAGAACTGAAATTCCAAGCTAAACTTAAGTTTCAAAACATCTTCTGCCACACTGCTCCTCAAATGACTCTTTGAACAGTAAAACAAACACCATTTGGTATTAAAACAGAAGCCAAACTACAGAATAAGGAATATGATTCTGCCTTATATGTACATCTGAACAATTAGGGAGGCACTAAGGCAGGTCAAAGTGACTCCATCCCCTTGTATCAGCTATCAGGAGAAACCATCTTTAAAATGGTGAGAGTGCCTCTTCTCCAATCATTCTGACTCTCTCCTTTACAGTCATTGTTGGCACTAACTACAAGCACATTGTGGTAATTTGTGAAGTGCTATCCTATAGAAAAACCTTGAGTTATCAACAAGAAGAACCTGAGTTAAGGAACAACTGTGTTTTAGAGTCCCATGTTCCCATAGAGAAACAACGCTACTATTCCTCTAGGGAAATATGCGAGATAAGGGCTTCCATAAGAGGGAGGGGTCATTCCGTCATGCAATAGTATTCATCTAACTTGTCCTTCCTTCTCGTGTGCTAGATGATGGAGGCAGGAGTTCCTTTTGGTCATGGTACTAGGAAATAGAATCCTAAAGAGTTTCTTGCTGAGCTACCTCAATTTACTCTTAATCCTCTCTCTTAAATTGCTGAAGCACCAAATCTTCTCAGGTACTAACCAACTCAACTTGTTCCCTTTAGTCATATCTATCCTCACTATAGCTCTTACGGCTTGGAAAGCATATTACCAACAGCGAAGTTATAGCTTTTTCCTCCTATTTCAGTACGACTGCAACCAATTTCGTTTTGCAAGTCTAACTCCTTCATCTTTTGCCTCAATTGTCTAACAGAATCCCAGTCCTCATATCTAGCAAAAAAGTTGGACACCAAAACATATATTTCTGCTCTTTTTGGCTCTAATTGCAGCAACTTCTCAGCACATTTCTTCCCAAGATTTAAATTGGACATAAACCATACATGAACTGAGCAACGAGCTCCAAATTTGACTGTCTGGCTGCATAGGCATCTCAGCCATAAGATTTAAGGCATCATCAAACTGTCCAGCACGACCCAGCATGTCAATTACACATGAATAATGTTCCAATTCAGGTTTTAGACCATGGACCTGCATCTCCCTAACATATTGTCGATCTTCTTCAATGAGCCCGGCACGGTTACATGCCATTAAACTAGAGACATATGTCAAGCTCGTAGGCGTGAAGCCCGAACTTTGCATTTCCTGAAATAGCTTGATGGACTCCATTCCAAGTCCATGAACCGCATATCCTGTAATCATAGCTGTCCATGATGCAATATCTTTGAGCGGAATATGGTCAAAAACATACTTGGACATTCTTATAAATCCAGATTTTGCATACATGTCTATGATTGAGCATATCCTCTATAAGGTGAGTTTTTAGTGCAAAGTAATGAACTTCTTTCCCCAGCCTGACAGCAGACAATGCTGAACAAGCCCCCAATACACTTATAACAAAAATTGCTTCAGCCTGGAATCTATGAGATACCATATCACGAAACAGACATAAGGCTTTATCTGGTAAAACATTCTGCAAATAACCAGCTACCATCACGTTCCAAGATACGGCATTTTTATCCTCTATCCCGTCAAATAGAAGTTGTGCCAGTTCAGGTTTTCCACAATTCATGTAAAATGAAATTAGGAAAACCCCTGTAGACATATCTGTTTCTAGACCATTTCTAAGCACAAAACCATGAATTTGTGTGCCACACAGTAGCTGTTTTAAGCGGGAACAAGCAAAAAGAAGGCCACCAATAGTGAACCAGTCAGGAAGCAAACCAGAACCCATAATTTCAGAGGACAGAGTCAAAGCCTTAGATGGATCCTCGCTCTGAGCATAGCCACTTATCAGTGCATTCCAAGAGCTTACTGTCTTATTTGCCACTTCACAGAATACAAGCTCAGCATATCTGATCAATCCACACTTCGCATAGGCGGCTATAAAAGCATTTGTTAACAACTCATGGTATTCAAAACCATATCTAAGTGAGTAGTCATGCAGTTCTTTCACTATCGACTGCTCTGATTCTGTTAGGCACACAGGCAAAACACTCAACAGAGTGACCTCATTTGCCTTCACATATTCACTGGCACTTTGCATCCTTCACACAAGATGAAATGTTCTTCTAACATCTCCTTCTCCTGAATAACCCCCGATAATGGAATTCAAGAGACCACATTTTGCTCTCATTTTTTTCAAACAGAATTGGGGCATCAGCAAAGTACCCAATTTTGCTATACATATCATCCACTAAAGAATTAGTCAATGTTAACTCGTTCGCCCGTCCTAGCTTTTCAGTTAAACCATGAATAATCTTTCCCAACTCCACTTCCTCTTTTTCTGCACATAATGGCAGCATAATAACCATGGTAGTTGCGTCTGGAACAACTACAGATCCGGGCAGGAACTACAATCAATGAAATTTTGATTGAAACTACTTTTTCATAGTACCACTCCCAACAACGGTAGTAGTAGAGCCATCGGCAAACTTTAGCTCACCCAATGATGTTGATGGGTTAAGTGAAAGGAAGACTTAATATGCAGTTCATGACCCAATGGAGCATCATAGACAAGACGTCTCCTCTTTCTAGTCATTTAAATTTGAGTTTGGTCAATCAGTGCTTGCAAATTAGGTGTAGTACAAGCCTAGCAAATGTCAAGAGATTGAAGTTGTATGTTAAATAGTTACAAGTTCAGCTCCACAAGGAGACGAGAAAAGAAAAACCTAATCAGTAAGAGAAGGAAAGAATCCTTGTTTGGATCTAAGTTATTATTTTTATTTCATGAGCCCCTAAATTGATAAAAATCCAGGCACCAAAAGTTACATTATTGCTATCATTTTCTTTGTTTTGTTTCCTGGTCTCTTACGCATAGAAAGATATTTTCCGAACTCCATGATTGCGATGATATTTTATTTTGAAGGACTTCAAGAAAAAAATAAAAAAATTTAAAATTTGTAATCTTAAACATGTTATAACATTTGTGTAGCTATAAACTTTTTAAAATTCATGGTATTATACATGAGATAATATTTATGTGATAAAATAAAAGTGTAAAGTTAGTTGTTTCTAATTTAAAAGTGTGTCATTCTATTTAAAACTAATTTAAAAGTAAAATATGTTATATAAACTGAAAAAGAGAGTTGCACAAAAACTTTCTTCACTGGTTTACACTTGAAGTGCAATAACAAGTAAACCTGTACTCATCGGCCATCGCTAACTTTGTCTGGGAACACGGTAGCATGATGAAATTCCTCTCAAGTAAGGAGATATTCATCTTTAACTACCCTTTTCGCTCCCTTGACTTGTAGGAGATCTCGGATTCACATTTCCACCCAATCTCCTGGCCGTGCGTTGGAGGGCTGCTAGTTTCTGGCGTTGCCTATGGCTTTTCCTTTGACTGCATAGTAAAAGTAAATTTACATTGATGAAGTATGATATCATTAAGCATGCAGACATTATCAAACTTCCAAATACATTGATGATCACTCTAAT
Source organism: Nicotiana undulata (assembly GCA_005239495.1). Taxonomy (NCBI): domain Eukaryota; kingdom Viridiplantae; phylum Streptophyta; class Magnoliopsida; order Solanales; family Solanaceae; genus Nicotiana; species Nicotiana undulata. Next base: position 217,457 of record ML245433.1, read on the forward strand.
GGATTAAGAATCATTCCACAAGATTGTACAGCTGGAACTTGGAAAGTAACAACTAACATTCTAAGACTACAAGCCACAACAAAGAGAGTTCATGAAGCTTCAAATAAGATTCTCTTTATTTTATAATTACTAAAAAAGAGTGGCCTCACCTGGTAAATAGAAGTCCTGCTGTAAGAACCATGCCTCCTACTGCCCAAGATATTCTCTCTTTAAATGTCATGTCCTCCACCCATTGTTTGAAATCTTCAACGAATCCAGAACTGTCAGTTTTTTCATGCACCTTGGATTGTGAAAACCTCCATGAATCAGCAATAAAATCCACACTAGATTTTCCACCATAGCAAGAAACTTCTTCTGGATCATCAGACAAAGACTTCACGGAAAAACCTGCAACGCGGCAGAGCTCTGTCCCATTAGAGATCCATTGGGATGCTCTACCACAAACAAAGTCGTTTACACCACAGGGTGCTAGAACCTGACATGTAATTTCTAATCAGATGTGAGATATGTCAATAACTGATTCAGTGCAAACATGATGAGAAAATAATTGAGGCTGTTGGCATTGAGCTCAACCAAAGGGGCCAAAAGCTTCTTCATTGAGACACAGCCTATACGATCCAAAATACAAATCATAACATCCAATGCAAGCTTATTGTTTGGTGAATTTTGATACACCATTGCGAATAACTCATCTGAAAAATCTGTTAACAAACTGAACTTAAACAAACCTGTGTCTTAGCATCCACGGAGAAGTACGCATTGGAGCAAGCTTGGTATACTTTGTTACACAAAGAGGTGCATAAAACAGGGGGTCCCGCCTGCACGCCAACACGTGGATCACAGATTGAACATTCTAACATTTCCCATAAGTGCAAGCACTCTTGGCTTGCCTCTCCAGTTGAAGCAAGCCTCCTAATGGATAGCAAAGCAGGATGCGTCTGCGTTACATCGCAGCAAGTTTTTCCGCGAAATATCCTGCAGAGGTTCAAATCTCTTGGGCCCTTTTTCACTTTTCTTGGAGGTTTTCCTTCATTTGAAAATCGAGGAAAGCGACCACCAGGTGAAATGCAAACTCCATTATCTTTACCTGTATTTAAATGATTTGGTGACTCATCAGTAGAAAAGTAGATGTTAGAGCACAATGCCTTGAGCACGCCTTAAGCACCCCATTATCAAAGAAATTATAATCTTTTCGCGAATCTACAATCAATCAAAATTTTGATGATATCCCTATCCCCTACACACCTATGCTTCAATCTCAAGCTAGTTGGGGTTGGCTAGCCTTAATTCCCACAAGTGGGATCTGGGGAAGGTAGGATGTACGCAACCTTACCCCTAACCCGGGGTTGCTATACAGATCTTCATTATTCATCTCGCTCCATTTAGACTTGTCTCAATCCATATTTTATAACTTAAGACTTTCTACATTTGCTATTGACACATAAATACTCTAAAAAGACTCCTAGCGAGCATCTGCTTTAAAGTAAGGTTTTTTTTTTAAAAACTTAATTCAAATTAATTGGCATTGCTATATGGATCTTTATCTTCGATTGTGAATATTTCTAGCTAAGCCTGCATGGGTTGCATGGGTTACACAGGAGTCACCTATGAAACTTAACAGAGCAAATTTTCAACAAGGTCCAAATATTCTTCTAGCCCATAGCCACAAAATGCTGCCTAGACAATCTATATCATCAATTCATAAATGTATAGAAGAGTTCAGAGACGAATTAACAAATTATGCATGCTTTTCTCCTATGTTATAGCTAATAGTCTTATAATGAAGTTGCTACGACAATTGACTTTTATCGTCAAAGAATGTTCTCATATCTGGGTGAGAAAATGAGTAACTTCATATCTAGGAAAGGAGTAACTTCAAGAGTCTTAGAGTCCTTTCTTTTGTGTCCTCATTGAGAGTCTTAGAGTCCTTAACTAAGCAGTTTTTTCCCATATATTTTTTATATTTCTATTGAGGTCCAAATAAATAATTTCGAATTCACACTCGAAATCACTAAATTTAGAATGAAGAAGTATTATTAGTCCACCGCAATCCTAATTGATACCAAACGGAAAACTTGCATAAGCTTTAAACCCACAAGGTAAAAATTACTGTAACTTTGTTTTTCTTGAGCTGAGAGTCTACAAGTCTTTCTATCTTTACAAGTTAGGAATAAAGTCTGCGTATATAGTAATCTCCTCAGATCCCATTTTTGTTTTGTTTTATGGAAGATTCCTTTTATTTACATACCCACAAAAGAACAAAAAATAGTAGTTGAATACTCTTCAAGGCTAACTAGCTGGCTTTCTGTGGTTGCTCTAGACATTTTTTTTCTTATATGATCATTTTCACGTTTTGTATTAGAAAAGGACAATACTCTGCTTCTTTAACTGTGAAGTTTCTCATGGGACTTCTAACTTTATAAGATCTTTTAAAGTAAAAGAAATTACACTATACATTGAATAATTGAGTTTCGGATACCTTCTTTTTTTTTTGATAAGGTTGAGTTTCGGATACATAATGTTAATATTTCTTAAAATCTGTGGCTAACCCAGTGTTAGATTAAGTCTAGGAGTCTAAACTTTTTCCTCTAATCTATGGTCTAAAATTCTGTGGATGATTTGTATTCCTAGGGCCTGATCATTGTTGAATTCAATAATACTCTCTCAGAGTAGTAATTGAATCATAATAGTGTGGTTTTCTTTTCCACACGTATAATAATTTCTTATAATTAAGTTACAAAATATATGTTGTGATATCTTTGCTCTTCAGTCTAGTCCGGCATTAAAAGTTTTCGTTGAAATCTCTTATTAAACTTACATAACCCGCTAGTGCTTCTTTCTTTCTGAGGACAGCCGAATTGCAGCACTTGTATTAGATAAGTTTGGTGATGCTGATATGTTTAGCCCCAAATTCCTGCCCAGAAAACCTCCTTATTATCCATGATACCAGATGTTCTCTTAAAATGCTCATATACTTTTGGCCTCCTTTCCAACAAAAGGTCTTGAATATTTCCTTTGCAAAGCTAAGCACTATCTTTAATTCTTTATTGATGCTTATAACAAGCATCTTACCTAAAAACAGCACATGTGATTCATATTTCACATAAATTCTCACTTAAAAGCAATCCAGTTAGCTGAAAATATAACTTCTAACTCGTAGAATGCATTCGCAACCCCTCTCCTCCACCCAACATTTCTGGAGTCTGGACATTGTCACAACTCACAACTACCATTACCCATCTGACTCCAGCATGATGGGAAATTCCCCCTTTATGTGATGCCTTGATCAGGTTTCTACAAGACTTCTTTAACGCCATTAATGAATATCACATGATCTAGGACCAAGATAACAACCACAAAACACTTCCAAACACTAGGCACTTCTTTCTATTTCACTAATAATAATACGAATGGCATCTAAAGCTTGAATCTTGTGAGTTTGGTGGTTTTGTAGATCACTATAATGGTATGTCACATGAGAAAAGAATTTACTAAGTTAACATTCTGATTTGTTTGCAAAGGTGAAAATTAATGTTCAGACATGTACATTTTTTTGACTATCATACTCACATGCTAAACCAAATCAAGCTCGCACAGTTAAACTATAGATTGAATTTGAGCAAGATACACTATGGGAGGCTCATCCAAGCTTGCCCCATATTCCAAGTTCAGTTCTTGCGCCAGGTCACTTATTAGAGGTGTAATATGAACAGCTAAACATCTGCATCCCTAGTTTATCCCAGGGGAGTCAACTAACACACCTTACCTGAAAAAATAAACTACGTAGATAGGTCAAATTTTGTTTGTGTATATATTATATATTGAATCCCCTTGGCTTCTTTGTGTATATACTTCTTTATATTTTGAATTCTTTGTGAAAATCCTGACTTTGCTACTCGTCAAGATCTTCTTTTCGAGAAACATTTGCACTCTATACTCTACTCAGTTAATACACTTTTACTGACTGATCCACCGCTGTAAACCGGAAGTAAATATATCCAAATTTTTTATTAGATTATCAAATGAATCACAAGCCAATATAGCTCAATCTGCAAATTAGCTGCCTAATTGCTAAAAGAATAGGATTCACTTACCACAATCATTCATTTATCTCAGGTTTCTTAGAAAGTAGAGAACACTAATTCAACAAAATAATCTGAAGAAGATTAAAAATTTAGGATTTTACAGAAAATCATCAATAAGGGGCTTGTTTACAATTTGCACCTAGGGCTAGACTTAATGGTTGTGCACGAGCTAGAAAGAGCAGAGGGATGGTACCTGAGACGTACGGTAATTGAAGGTAAACGGAGGTTGTGAGCATCAGCATCAACGAGAAACTCCATTTCAATTCCATCCTTCATTCCACTTGTCTTCTTACTTCTCCAATCTTTCCTGTTAAACAACCGCTTTCTTCCTCCCTATTTTTAATTAATCTTTTCCTTTTTATTATTTGGTTGACGAGCCGCTACTTGCAGAGCTGAAAGTATACCCAAATCACATTTTAAACAAATTTGGGAATTCACGACAAACCTATCTTAATTAGGTACTTCTCTTTAATTTTCAAGTTTGATTTGAAAATAAAAATTAGTTTGAATCTTTTTAAAATATGATTTATATTCATAAGTTTTAAAAATTATCAAAAATACCCAATAATACCACACAAATAAACTTGTTAACACATTATCCTAAAAGTGTCACTTTGTATTTTAATATTAACTTCTAATAACACAATTACTAACCACTATAATTCTGTAGACAATAAATTGCGTCGAAAAAATTAATTCAAGACCGACAGGCTTGAAGACTTCAACTTGGAGACTTGGAAGGCTTAAATATTTAAGCTTCTCTTTTGCTTTACATCGTCCGACTTTTATCTTAGTCGCATAATTTTCAGCTTTATGCGCTTGTAACGAAAGATTCATATCTTGTTGTGGGAGAGTCCAAATAATGAACCGTTTGATTTCTCACAAATTAGACTTCAATATATAAAACATATCCAAAACCTAGAATCAAACACCTTCAGAATCGACCCAGATAATATTTTGAAGCTAACTTTAAATTTTGTCACGTCGACGATTTAATGTTGGCGCAGTTTCACCAAAAACGTTATATCTTGATGTAGAAATATCGAAATTATGAACCGTTTAATTTCCTAGAAAATAGACTTCAAGATATAAGACATATCCAAAATTTGAAATCAAACACTTTGAGAATCGTCTCAGACATTATTTTGAAGCTAACTTTAAATTATGTCATGTCGACGATTTCATATTTGCACAACTTCACCAAAATATTTGTATCTTGATGTAGGAATGTCTAAATCACAAACTGTTTGATTTCCTGGAAACAAGACTTCAAGATCTAAGACATATCTAAAATTTGGAATCAAACACTTTGAGAATCGTCCCAGATATTATTTTGAAGTCAACTTTGGTTCCTAATATGCCGATAATTCCAAATTAGCGCGACTTCACCAAAATATTTGTATCTTGGTGTAGAAATGTCGAAATCATGAACCGTTTGATTTCCTGGAAACTAGACTTCAAGATCTAAGACATATCCAAAATTTGAATCAAACACTTTGAGAATCGTCCCAGATATTATTTTGAAGTCAACTTTGATTCCTGATATACCGATAACTCCAAATTAGCGCGAGTTCACCAATTTTTTTTGTATTTTGGTGTGGAAGCCTCGAAATCACAAGACATATTTTTCTTGATGTCAATCAAAATCTAAGATTTCCATTCTCACAAAAAATATTGGGTTCAAGTCTCACTGAATTTGAAATGTCATGAAGGCAAACTAAATAACTTGAAGGTTTGGCGAACGTGAAGGCATAACGGATCCCCGAACTTCAATGCAAATGCTTGGAAACCTCCAGAAAGATATTAATCATTTTATTGAAGACACCAATTTACCATAGCGACTTTCCCCCTTTAAATCAAATGGGATCCATAGTTTAACAGAAGAATGGTATCCCAGCTCGATTTTCAAATACTGATTGAATGAATTACATTCCATCGTACTTCATTCGGACAACGATTGGGGGATTGTGTATCTTTTTAACTTATGCGACTGAAATCAGAATGAAACTCTAAGCTGCCTACGTATCTCGGTTAAGAGGATCAAGTCATACCGTAGTTCAGAATGGGTAGATTTTTTTTATATATTTGTTTTATGTCCTAACTTTTGCCTAGGCCGTCCCTTTCGAGGTTTTCAACCTAACGGACCTTTTTTTTATGTCCTAACTTTTGCCTAGGCCTCCTCTTTCGAGGTTTTCAACCTAGCGGTCCTTTTTTTTTTGCGGGCGGGCCGTACACAGTTTAGACTCATGTGGGCCAGGAGTAACATGCAGTTTATGCTCATGCGTTAAGGAGCATTGCAACTTCAAGGATAATACTTCTTCAAAAACTTGCTATTGATAGGGCCGATTCTCATGCCATCTGCATCAACCAGCTTGTAAGCCCCACTTGAATAAGCTTCTTGCACGACATATGGCCCATCCCATTTTGAAGTAAACTTCCCTACAGGTTTATGGGAAGTAATAATGGGTCTTCTTACAGCAAGGACTTTATCTTCTACTTGAAAGTATATCGGGGGCGAACTCTTTTATTGAAGGCGCGAGACAATCGAGCTTGATAGCATTCAAGACTCTGTTGAGCTTCCAACCTCTTCTCATCAAGAGCCTCTAACTCTGCTAATCAAAGTCGAGCATTTTTTTCATCAGTGATCCCTTCTTGAATAGCCAGTCGTAATGAAGGTATTTGACGCTCAAGTGGCAAGACGACTTCGACTCCATAAATGAGGGAATATGGAGTTGCTTGTGTTGGCGTGCAGTGAGTCGTCCTATATGCCCATAGAGCTTCTTCCATACGGTCATTCAAATCTTGTTTGGATTTGGAGACGACTTTCTTCAGCAGGTTGCATAGAGTTTTGTTGAATGCCTCAGCTAGACCATTGGCGACAACATTGTACATCGAAGAGTTACGTTTCTTGAAGCCAAAGAGATCACAAATCTTGTTCATCAACCTATTATCAAATGGCTTTCCATTATTCGTTATTATGTAACGAGGAATGCCAAATCGATAGATTATGTTTACTCGGATGAAACTTGCAACATTTTCCTTCTTTACCTCCTTAAGAGCAACAACTTCGGTCCATTTTGAGAAGTAGTCAGTTGCAGCCAAGATGTATAAGTGCCCACCAGAAGACTTTGGCAGTGGTCCCACAACATCCAATCCCCAAGTGTCAAACGACCATGATGCAACAGTCGGGTGCAACACTTCAGGAAGTTGATGAATAAAATTCGCATGGAATTGACAAGCCTTGCATCTTCAAGCGTAGTCCAAGCAATCTTTTACCATCGTTGGCCAATAATATCCCATCCTTTTTATATGAAAGTGGAGCTTTGGTCCAGACTGGTGCGACCCACATACCCAGAATGTGCCTCTTGCAAAGCTTGGAGTGCTTCTTCTTCCCCTAATGTCACGACCCGTTTCCCGGTTGTGATGGCGTCTATCGTGGAACCAGGCTAGCCAACCGCTACAACAATACTCAATTCATTTACTAGAGAAATTTACTCATTTTTGGCTCAACTCATAGAAATACGGAAATTTTTAATCAGTTAAAAACAGTCTAACAGAAGAAATAAGCTCCAATAATTAATCTAGGATCTGGAGTCACGCAGTCATGAGCTACTAACATCAATACAACTGAGAAATAATACTGAAGTTTTAAGTTTCCAATTTCTAATACAGGAGGAAAAATAAGGAAAAGAGGGACGGGACAACGAACGCCAGCCGCTACCTCGTCGGCTCTGAGAGATAAGCTGCTATCACCGATCCGCGCCAAATCTCAGTGCACTTGGATCTGCACACACAGTGTGCAGGTAAGTAACGAAAACAACCTACG
>MDKH01114791.1:0-16029 GCA_005239495.1 Nicotiana undulata
ATTGCCAGCAGGTCAAGTATGAGCACCAGAGACCAGGTGGGTTGCTTCAGAGGTTAGATATTCTAGATTGGAAATGGGAGAGGATTACTATGGACTTCGTAGTTGGGCTTCCACGGACTTCGAAGGGTTTTGATGCTATTTGGGTCATTGTGGATAGATTGACCAAGTCCGCGCATTTCATTCCTGTCAGTACTACTTATACTTCAGAGCGGTTAGCTGATATCTACATTAAAGAGATTGTCCGTTTGCATGGAGTTCCAGTTTCTATCATTTGTGACAGAGGTACTCCGTTCACATCTCAGTTTTTGAGGGCCGTACAGAAAGGTATGGGTACGGATGTAGAGTTGAGCACTGCGTTTCACCCCCAGACTGACGGGCAGTCGGAATGGACTATTCAGATACTGGAGGATATGTCACGAACTTGTGTGACTGATTTTGGTGGTCCATGGGACCAGTTTCTTCCATTAGCGGAGTTTGCCTATAATAACAACTATCAGTCTAGTATTAAGATGGCCCCGTATGAGGCTTTATATGGTAGGAGGTGTAGATCTTCGGTTGGCTGGTTCGAGCCCGGTAAGGTTAAGTTATTGGGCACAAATTTGATTCAGGATGTGTTGGAGAAGGTGAAGTTGATTCAGGAGCGACTTCGCACGGCGCAGTCTAGATAGAAGAGCTATGCGGATCGGAAGGTTCGGGATGTATCATTTATGGAAGGATGGAAGGTGAGAAGGTACTGCCAAAAGTATCACCTATGAAGGGTGTTATGAGGTTCAGAAAGAGAGGAAAGCTGAGTCCGCGATTTATCGGTCCTTTTGAAGTGCTTCAGAAGGTTGGAGAGGTGGCTTATAGACTTGCTTTGCCACCCAGCTTGTCGAGTGTTCATCCGGTGTTTCATGTGTCGATGCTCAGGAAATATGTTGGTGATCCGTCTCATGTGTTAGACTTCAGCACAGTTCAGCTCGAGGGTGATATGTCATACGAGGTTGAGCCAGTAGCTATTTTAGCTCGTGAGGTCAGAAAGCTGAGATCTAAGGAGATAGCATCAGTGAAGGTGCAATGGAGAGGTCAGTCAGTAGAGGAGGCTACTTGGGAGACCGAGCGGGAGATGCATAGCAAATATCCGCACTTGTTTGAGACTCCAGGTATGTTTCTAGACTCGTTCGAGGACGAACGTTTGTTTAAGAAGGGGAGAATGTAATGACCCGATCTGTCGTTACGTAAAAACCTGCATTATAACTGTTGTTGTTGACTTATTATAGATTGGTTATTCTGTTATTAATGTGTTAGAGTTGATAGGCTTGGAATCAGAATGGTTAAATGAGAATTCGGGCACTTAGTCCTTAAGAATATCCTTAAAATGGGAAAAGTCAACTAAGAGTTGACTTATTGGTAAACGACCTCAGAATGCAGATTTTATGGATCAGATAGCTTCGTTAGGTGATTTTGGACTTAGGTGTGTATTCAGAATAATTTTGTGATGTCCGGTGTAGAATTAGGCTTGAATTGGCGGAAGTTAGTTTTTGGCGATTCCGGACGGCAGTGGAAAATAGACTATAGGGGTCGGAATGCAATTCCGACAGTTCGACCAAGTTCGTAATTTCATTTTGGACTTGTCTGCAAAATTTCAGGTCAATCGGAGTTGATTTGAATAGTTTCGGCATCATTGGTGAATTTTAGAAATATCAAAGTTCTTAGGCTTGAATCTGATGTAAATTTGGTGTTTTGATGTTAGTTTTGGTGTTCTGAGAGTGCAACTAAGTTTGAACGATGTTATGGGATATTTTGGTAAGTTTTGTGGGGGTCCCAAGGGGCTCGGGATTGATTTCGGATGGTTAACGGTTCGGAAGTTTGAAATTGCAGCAAAAAGCTTCTGGTGTGGAATCATAGAGATTTCCGCACCTGCGGAAGTTTGACCGCAGGTGCGGGATCACAGGTGCGGTGGAGAACCGCATGTGCAGTCTCGCAGGGGTGAGTAGGGAGCTGCAAGCGCGAGACTTGGCGGGGCTGGAGAGTTTCCGCAGGTGCCAGAGGATGGTCGCAGCCGCGAGGTCGCTGGTGCGGAGGTCGAGTCGCAAGTGTGGAAGTCGGGGGAGACCTTTAGAGATCGCAGGCGCGGAAGGAGCATCGCACCTGCGAAGCCGCAGGTGCGGAAATACCTGGGCAAAAATATATAATTAAACCCTCCGCGACTTAAACCCTTATTTCACCATTTGTGTACGGGCAGGGAGCTTTGTGGACGAATTTTGAAGGAGAAAATCATTGGGTATCATAGAGGTAAGTAATTTTATTTTTAAAACTCGTTTATGGGTGATTATAGACCATAATCCCAGCCTTTAATTCATGAAAAACAGTAGAAAAATAGGATTTTGGGGCATGAGATTATGAGACCTTCAAGGGTCGATTTGAGGGGTCAAACGAACTCCGATTTTGGTGTTCTTTATATGTACGGAATCGTGAGAAGATGAAGAACACTTTTCTGTAAAAATTTCTGAGTTTTGGGACGCGGGCCCAGGGGTCAGGTTTTGACCGAATTCGGATTTTGAGCTAAATTCGATATTTTTCAATTGGAATTTATTCCTTAAGCATATATTGATGATAAAAATCTGAACTTGGTATATTTGGAGCCTTCGGAGGTTGATTCGAGAGGCAAGCGCATTGCGGAATAGTTTTCGGCTAGTTTTGAGGTAAGTAATGTCTTTAAATCCTGTCTTGAGGGTATGAAACCCCGGACTATGCACCCTTTCACGGGTTTTGAAATAAAAAGGTGGAAACTTTGGAAACATCTTTCCTGTTTAGGCGACTATTGAGTTGCTAAACCGACCTTTAAGCCTATGCCTAATTAGTACTATTTTATTATGATATGATTTGGGCTGTAAGCCGTGTTTCGGGCCTAGTGCCGATCTGTTTACCCCTTAGGGGATTGTTTTACTGTGTTTCCTCACTTGATATGTTGTGATTTACACTCAGTCTTTTCCTGATAAATTGTTTTGACACTCAGAGTATTTTGATACTATTTCTTGAAAAAAATTAAACATTGTTTTGGGTCGAGAACCCGGTTTGTTTATGGCCTAAAGGCTAATTGAGAGTGTCTGACTGAGTGAGGCTTTCAGGCCTATATGGTGAGGAGGCTTCCAGGCCTTATGAGTGATGTGAGGAGGCTTCCAAGCCTTTATGAGAGAGGTGAGGAGGCTTCCAGGCCTTATGAGTGATGTGAGGAGGCTTCCAGGCCTCATGAGAGAGATGAGAAGGCTTCCAGGCCTTATGTTATTATTGCGCTTGGGCTGTAGGAGCCCCTCTGGAGTCTGTAACACACCCCCAGTGAGCGCCGGTACCGATTGAGTGATGATGATTGCCCGCGGGGCTGATACTGAGTGATGATTGATACTGAGTGATGATTCATACTGAGTGATTGAGGGAATGCCTGAGGGCATGGTTATAATAAATGATTTTGGCCCAAGGGGCGCGTTTATGATTATTTTACTATGTTTCAAACTATGCTTTACTTTGTTTTCAAACCGAGTCTTACCGAAGATTTCACTGATATATAGTGATATTTACTTGTTTTTCAAAGGAGTTTGGAACTGGTTTTTTGAACTTATGAATTTGCTGAATACTACTTGGTGACTTGATGTTTTTAATAGTTACTATGAAATGGTGTATTTGTTTGTGTGCTTTATATTTCTCAGACTTTGATTTCTTTTCATTACTACAGAGTTGGCGTACTCATAAAGACTCCCTGTGCCTCTGTGCACAGATCCAGGTACGAGCTCGCAACAGTAGCTGACTCAGGTTCGTAGCAGCAATCACGTGATTTCGAGGTAGCTGTCCAGCGTCCACAGCTTCTCCATTTCCCTTCCTTATTATGTTCTTAGCTCTTGATCCAGAGACTTATATTATAGTTTTAGCAGAGTTAGATTTAATTATTCTTAGATGCTCATGACTTTTGACTCCAGTTCTGGGAGGATGTTTAGAGTTGTTAGGTTATTATTGGGGGTGTTAGACCTATAAAAATGATTCTTTATTGAATTGCTGTTTATTTTGCATTATGAACTGTTAAATGAGAACAAATGCATAGTTATGTGATGGTTGGCTAGCATAGTTCCACGATAGGCGTCATCACGGCCTGTTAGGATTTGGGGTCGTAACACATAATGCTTATAATCTCAAGAAAATCTCATTCCCGAACTTACGTCGAATAACTTACGACAAAACATTAATGTACGAAAATGCTAGACGTAACATGGACATCCTCGGACTCTACCCCGGCCTCTACCCGATTGTGTGTGTCCTCATCTATGAGATAATAGAAAGACAGAAGTTTAGAATCCCGAAATCAAAATTTCGCATGGTAAGGAATGAAAGAAGTGAAGGTTTTCCTACAGTTCCAGCCTCTTGAAGATAAGTACAGACGTCTCCGTACCGATCCGCGAGATTGTACTAAACCTGCTTGTGACTCATAACACCTATGAACATAGAGATGTGATACCAACTTTTCACGACCCCAATTCCCCTCCATAGGATATCATGACAACAGGTAGTCTTTAAAACTAGGTTAGCCTAACAAACATGCAGAAGTGAATCAAAAAAATAATCTAAAATCTCAAAACTCAACAACATTTATATAAAGGGAAATCTCTATAGCTCAATGTGTATACAATATCCCAAAACCCCGCATAATACAAGTCATAAGCTCTATGACTATGCCAAATCATTCCTATACAACTGTGTCTAATGAGGAAGGAAAATATAAAAAGGGATAGAAGGGGACTCCAAGACTTACGGACGCAGGCAGATGTACTATAAAGTCTCCAAATGCAAACTGATATCACTAGTGTCGGGACTGATAAAATGTACCTAGATCTGCATAAAAAGATATGCAGAAGCATGGTATGTGTTATGACCCGACCTGTTGTTTTGTGTTTTAGGACCCCGTTCCCCTAAATGAGACTTTTCGTAGTTTCTTTTAATGATTTAAGACTTGTGGGGACGGGTGGTTCGGGATTCGGAAGAGTTTAGAATGGTATGGGAACATTTAGTTCCTTAAGGTTGGCTTTTAAGGTGAAGTTTGACTTCGGTCAATATTTTGAGTAAACGACCTCGGAATCGAGTTTCGACAATTCTGGTAGCTTCATATGATGATTTTGGACTTGGGCGTGTGTCCGAAATGGGTTTTGGATGACCCGGGAGCGTTTCGGCGCCAAATAGTGAAATATGATTCCTTAAGTTTAAGAATTGAGGTTTGGAACGTGTTTTTGTGTTATCGAGGTCCGAATGGAATTCCGATATCGGGAATAGTTCCTTTATTTCATTTATGACTTGCTTGCAAAATTTGGTGTCATTCCGAGAAGTATAGGTAGGTTCGTCGCATTGAAAGCGAATTCTAGAACTTGAAGTTCAAAGTTTGATTCAATTTGGTGTTGGGGTCGGATTCTTAGTTTCGCTGTTGTTTTTCACGTTCCGAAAATTCGAGTGAGTCCATATCAAGAATACAGACCTTCCAGTGCCTTTGGATGGGGTCCCAGGGGGCTCGGATGAGTTTCGGACCCCTCGGAGCTAAATGCTAAAAACCAGAAATTTCCAGGTCTGGTTTCCTTCTTTGCGTTCGTGGAGGGGCGACCGCGTTCGCGAAGAAAAAGTTTGGCATGGGTGGCGGATGCTCTATGCGTTCGCGAAGTTTGCCCCGCGTTCGCATAGTGTATAGCAATGGGCCAGCCCAGCTTAGCCCTTACCCAGTGCGTTCGCACCCTCCCTGCCGCGTTCGCGAAGGTCTAGCCAAGCTAGCTTCCGCGTTCGCAAACACCTCTCCGCGTTCGCATAGAAGGCCTCTGAAGGCCTGGCCACTTGTTCATCGCGAACACACTTCCCAGGTTGTGTTCGCATAGAATGAGCAGTTGGGCAGTGTGTTTTAATAACAGGACTTATCCATTTTTTCGGCATTGCTCTTCTTCCTTGGGGCGATGTTTAGCATGCAAGAGAGGCAAACGACCTAGTTACTTTGAGGTAAGTAATTCCTACCCTAAACTTAGTCTAATATTTGTATTCTTAGGTAGATTAACACACTAATTAGTCTAATAGGGTAATTTCATGCCTTTGAGTATAAATTAATGTATTTATACATCATTTGACTAGTTTCGAGTCCTTGGGAGACGAGTTTGGAGTTTCGGGCACATTCTTGACCCGAAAAGTAGGCTCGGCACGAGGTGAGTCTCCTTTCTAACCTTGTAAGAGGGAATTGTCCCCATAGGTGATTATAAATGATTGTATGTCCTTATTTGCGGGGACAATTTTATTTCATCTTTTGTATATTCTACTAGTATGCCCGTAGACTTGTGACACTAGTTCCTGGCACATACGTAGCAGACATCATATTTTGGGATTGTATATTTTGGCTCATGATCCTCTGTAGTAACATTTATCTAAGTTGGTTGATTATCCGGTTCCACTTAATGTTCTAAACTTAAAATTTGGTAAGTGTGGAATGTTTTTATACAAATAAGGGAAATTTTATTAGTAATTCGAGTGTAGGCTTGCCTAACCCCGGTGTTGGGTGCTACCACGACATGAGTTAGGATTTGGGTTGTGACAGTATGAGTACACCACAACGGTACCCAATGAGTTCGAAGCCTGACCTTGGTAGAGTAGTGACGAGGTCAGGTCAAGGACCTACTGGAAATAATAGGAAACAAGACGAAAGATATAACAATACAATGACAATGACAATGCAAACATAACAAATAAGGAATTTACAAAAATTTAACTACATAGAATCAAGACAGATAATACAACACGGAAAAAAACAAGGATTGACATGTTAAGAAAACAAACAACCAAGACAAGTACAACAATTAGAGAAAGATCATCAAAGTCCACCACCGAGGTACCACCTCGTAGTCCCAAATCACAAAAGTAACTCACAATATTTTCATATATCACAGCGAGAGCCTTTACATTTAGTTTTGAAAATTATTTTCCCGAAATAGCATTCCGCGTTTTAGCCCACCTTATCACACCACATGACTTCTAGTAGTTCCCCTACTAGCCATGGGTATCAATCTCATCTTATCTCACCGCATACGTTTCAACACCCAGACTTATACCACTACATGCATATTAATATCACAACGTATCACAATTCTCACCTCAAGTGCCCAATATCACAACTTTCCAAAAAAGCCAAACAATAACAGAATTTCGAAATAAGGAGCCCATGGCTCAACTACAATGTACACAAAGTCTCAACAATAACAATTGGGGAGTAACTAAATAAAATGATATTTCATAACTTACACTTTGCCTCAATAGGAACCACGCCCTTTGAACCTCAATACAAAATTCAACAACAAGATATTCCAAAAATAACAATTTCAAGTAAATAATTCAACAGCTAAATAATGATTACGGAATAAAGGAAGCAAATACTTCAACTAAACATGTAGGACAATTTGCAAATAAGAGATAAAACAAGTAGACATGTGAATTAGACTAAATATGACGACTATAACATGTTAAAGTTTCAACTTTTAGCCCGTGTACACACTCGTAACCTTTCATACTCGTCTTTCTCATAGCACAATTATCACAACAATATCAAATCCAAAGGGATAATTCCCCCACACAAGGTTAGATAATTCACTTACCTCAAACCACGTTTAATCAATCCACTAGAAGGTCTTTCCCTCGATTTTCCAACTCCGAACGGCTTGAATCTTGCTAAAACAATTTCATTCTATAAACATAACTATAGGATACTAATTCAAACAATGAAATTATGATCTTTGCAAAGAATAAAAAAAAACGACCCAAAAAGTCAACCTGGACTCGCGTCTCAGAACCCGGCCGAAATTGCAAAATCCGAACACTCATTCGATATCGAGTCCAACCCTACAAAAATTACTCAGTCCAAACTCAATTCGCCGTTCAAAACTCGAAAATTTAGCCTAAGGAGTTCCTACCATTCTTTCCCAATTTTCAGCTCCAAGCACTAATTAAATGAAGAAACTATGAATAGATTCATGTGAATTAATAAAAAAACGAGTTAGAATTCTTTACCCCAAAGTTCTCTTTGAAAATCCCTCGAATTTTTGCCTCAAAGTGATCTCTGTATGTCCCAAAATGGATTATGAATCAAAACCCTCTAATATCATATTTCTGCCCAGCGACTTTCGCTTCTGCAGCCTACGGGTCGCTTCTGCGACGCCGCACATGCAGAAAAACCATCGTAAGTACGGAAAACACTTAAGTCCACAATTTCTACTTCTGCGGACCATGGCTCGCACCTGCGAGACCGCTTCTGCGAAGAACCCCTCTGTTTCTGTGACCGTAAACCAGGCCAGCCTTGTCCGAATCTTCGATCTCCTCTCCGCACAAACGGACTCGCAGATGCGGATAACTCCTCGCACCTACGCTCCAGCTGGGCTAAGACAAATTTGTTTCTGCGACCAGTTTCTCGCTTCTGCCAGCCCGCACCTGCGGCCAAACCCTCCACAGGTGTGATGACACCAGAACTGCGCGGCTTCGGCAGTCCTAAAAATCGCAACTTGTTCCAGATTCGATTCGAATCACTCCCAGGGCCCCCGGGCCCCCGTCTGAATATGCCACAAAGTTCCAAAACACCTAACGGACCTACTCGAGGCCTAAAATCATATCAAGCAATGTAAATTCTACGAATTGCAACCCAAATTCAAGCCTAGGAACTATGAACTTCCAAATTTCGAATCTGATGCCGATTCATATAAAATCAACTCCGATTTACTTCAAAATTCGCACACAAGTCATAAATGACATTAAGAACCTATTACAACTTCTAGAATCGAGATGCGTCTCCGAGATCAATAAATTCAAATCCCAGTCAAACTTTTCAAAATCTTTCAACCTACCAACTTTCGCCAAATCACGTCGAAACGACCTACGAAACTCCAAATCAACATATGGAGCTATCAGAACCATCAAAACTCCATTCAGGAGTCATATTCACACAAGTCAAACTATGGTCAACTCCTACGACTTAAACTTCCAACTTAGGGACTATGTGTCCCATTTAACTTCGAAACTCACCCAAAACCAAAACCAAACACCTCAACAAGTTATATAACCACAACATAACATAGAGGAAGCATAAATTAGGGGATCAAGGTTAAAATACTCGAAATAATCGGTCAGGTCGTTACAAAACTCTGATTCCATAGCCGATCTAGCAATGATCATCTGTTTAGTTGTTGTCCACGATATTACACCACCACCAAGGGTGGATACATAATCATTAGTGGATTTTTTTCTCATTTGAATCAGAGATCCAATTTGCATCACTATACCCTTCTAAAGTAGAAGGAAATCCACTATATAGGATGCCATAATTCATGGTTCCTCTCAAGTATTTTATTAGTCTAGCTAATGCAGACCAATGCTCTCTGTTGGGATTATTAGTATATCTACTCAGTTTACGCACAACATAGGCTATACTAGGCCTTGTAAAATTCATTAAATGCATCATACTCCTAATAATTTGAGCATATTCAGACTGAGCAACTGGGTCACCATTATTCTTTTACAACTGAGAGTTAGCATCAAAAGGAGTGCACAAAGGTGTGAAATTAAAATATTCAGACTTCTTAAGAAGTCTCTCAACATAATATTCGTGCGACAACATTATGCCATCTTCACTCTTATACCTTTAACTCCAATATCATATTTACCTCACCCAGAACTTTCATATCAAAATTAGTAGACATAAATAATTTAGTACTTTGCACAATATTTAAACTGATACCAAATATAAGCATCATCAACATACAGACATAGTATCACATAATCATTGTTTGCCACTTTAGTATAAACACATTTATCCACCCTCACTGAAGAACAATCGTCTCTCAGTAAAGCTTGTTCAAATTTCTCATACCACCGCTTCAGAGGTTGTTTGAGGCCATAAAGAGATCTAATTAATTTACAAAGTTTATTTTCTTGTCCAGGAATGACACAACTTTCAGGTTGAACCATATAAATCTCTTCTTATAAATCACCATTTAAAAAATTGTTTGACATCCATTTGATGGATAAAAAACTTGTGGATTAAAGCTAAAGCAATTAAAACTCGAATAGAAGGAATTCTAGCCACTTGTGCAAATGTATTAAAATAATTTATATTTTATTTTTGAGAAAATCCTTTTGCTACTAACCGAGTTTTATATTTATCTATAGATCCATCGGGATTAAATTTTCATTTGAAATCCATTTACAACAAATTGGCTTTGCACCAGGAGGTAAATCAGTTAAAATCCATGTATTATTTTTCATAATAGAATCCATTTCAATTTTTATTGCCTCTTTCCAATATTCAGCTTCAGAAGAAGATATAACTTCAAAATAATTCGATGGTTCATTAGTAACAAAAAAAGTTTGAAAGTCACTTCCATAAGAAAAATATTTCTTCCTAGGCCTTTTGCGCCGTCTCAGTTCCTCGTGAGAGATAATTTCATTATTTGTTTTAACAGGTGTATGATAAATTATATTCGACAGTGGATAAATATATTCAAAGAACTCATCATTCTTTGTCTAAATTATAGAATTGTAATCAAGCACATCATTTTTTAAAACAAGAAATCTATATGCAACAATATATTCAGCATATCCAATAAGCATGCAATCAGCAGTTTTAGAACCTATTTTTCTCTTTTTAGGTTTAGGAAAAAGTATTTTAGCAAGGCATCGCCACACTTTTAAATATTCAAGTTAGGTTTATAACCCTTATACAATTCATACATAAATTTGCCAGTTCTTCTATGTGGTAATCTATTTTATAAGTGAGAAGCAGATAATATAGCTTCACCCCACAAATTATCAGGGGCATTAAAACTAACTAACATGGAGTTCATCATCTCTTTCAATGTTCTATTTTTTCTTTCAGCTTCTCCATTTGACTTAGGTGAATAAGGTTGAGTTACTTCATGAATTATTTCATTCATTTCACAAAATACATTCAAAGATAAATATTCTCCACCTCTATCAGATCTAATTCTCTTAATTTTTCTCTTAAGTTGATTTTCAACCTCAGGTTTATAAGAAATGAAAGCATTAAAAGCATCTTCTTTATTTCTAAGAAAATACAACTTAGTATATCTAGAAAAATATCAATGAAAGTCACCTAATATCTTTTACCACCTCTAGTCATAATCTGCTTTAAATCGCCTAAATCAGTGAGAATCAAGGATAACGATTCAGTTTCTCTATTTACAAAAAATAAGCCTTCATAGTACTTTTAGCTTCAACACATATTTCACACTTGTTAATATTATTTGCGTCTAAAATAGATATTAATCCTAGTTACTGTATTTTCTTTATACACATGACGTTATGATGTCATATTCTAGCATGCCACAAGAAACAGACTGAACCATATAAGCAGAAGAAGATGTATTTCATTGCCAGTATCATAAATATTAAGCATAAATAAACCATGGTTGCAATATCCATTACCCAAAAAAATATTATTTTTGGTCAATACGACCTCATCATTCTCGAAATAAACCTTCACTCCATTTTTCCAAATAATCCCACAGAAACCAAACTGGTTTGGATTAAGGGCGGTAAGTGGGCAAGGCCGGGCATCAAACAGACCAAATGGGACAGTCTCGCGGGGCGCAATCCTTGGAAGGTCCCGGTCCCTAAATTAACGTGCTAAATGATCCCGGGCTAACATATTTTTTGTAGGATCTGTCCCAGGACCGGGCTCACCAACTCATGGTCCCTGGCTAAACGGGTCGTGCCCCTAGTCCAAATGGGCTAAATGGCCCCAACTACTATGCAGTTGCAACAGGGCGGTCGTTTTGAGAATTTGCATCCCGTTCGGCAGCTTAAGGTCTCAAGCAGCTTCGTATTATATGTTATGACTTGCTTGTGTGGTCAAATTCGATTTTCGGATAATTCAGGGTCAATTTGGAAGAAGGATTCTTGTTTTAGAAGTTTAAGCGATAAGAGTTGACTGGAATGTAACTTTGGTTTAGATGACTCCGAACTGGCATTTTGATGATTTCAATAGCTTCGTAAGGTGATTTTGGACTTAAGTGTACATATGAATTTGGGTTTGGAAGTCCGTAGGATAATTTGAAGAATTTTGATGAAAAATAAGAAAGTTGAAGTTTTGGAAGGTTAAGAGGTTTGACTGGGAGTTGACTTTGTTCATTTGAGACCTGCATGCAAACTTTGGCATCATTCCGGGTTGATTTGATATGTTTCGGTACAAGTTTTGGAAGTTGGAAGATTTGGAAATTCATAAGTTTTATTCGATGTGCGATTCGTAGTTTCGACGTTGTTTGATGTGATTTGAGGCCTCGAGCAAGCCCGTGTTGTAATGACCGGACTGGTCGTTTTGCTTTATAGATCCCCGTTCCCCTAGTCAAGAGTCCCCGTATGTGCTTTTACTGTTTTATGACTTGCGAGGATAGTTAGTTCGGGTTTGGAAGTGTCACGCCCCAAATCCTAAATCAGGTCGCGATGGCTCCCAACAACGGGGTTAGGCAAGCCAATATAGAAGACACTAGGGGATACCCCTTTTCAAGCCTGATTAAACATGTCGGAGATTACCAGTTTTAAACAATTTAACATGATGATAGCATGATATGACAATGAAATTGTGAAGGTACAGGGCCAAGACAAAACACATATATAAATATACAGCCCAAACCCAAAATATATACTACGTGTGTGCCAGGAACTAGTGTCACAGGCAACTATCAGAATATACAGTGATAATATATGTACAAGTCCATAGTCCGAATGAAATAGACAGGGAAAATGACAAAAGAAACTCCAAGGTGCTGCCAAGGATCACCAGGAAGAGCAGCTCACCGTGAAGTCTAATCACACAATCAGTATCTAGCACCTGCCTGATAGTCAGAAGTACCAGCCTCCAGACCTGTACAATCAAGTACAGAAGAAGAGGAAGTGCAACATGAGTACATAAGTAACTATGTACCCAGTGAGTATCCCGTCTAATCTCGAAGAAGTAGTAACGAAAGGTCGACTCGATACTCATTAAGGTCCAACAGTGATAATAACAGGTAGGATATAAGGAAAACAGTAGGCATGTAAGACAAATAAACATCAGAATGCATCTATATCAAGTATCCAAATAAAAATTTGAGACTAGGCAACAAGTAGGACCATCAGGATAAAATAACGTCAGACAAGTCTTATATCCGTCGTGGTGCACGGCCCGCTCCATTAAATGTAGTCACTCTCTGTCCCGCCGTGGCATACGGCCCGATCCCATAATTGTAATCACTCTCTCACCCCGCTGTGGCGTACGACCCGATCCCATAAATGTAATCACTCTCTCACTCCGCCGTGGCGTACGACTCGATCCCATAAATGTAATCACTCTCTCACTCCGCCGTGGCGTACGACCCGATCCCATAAATGTAATCACAAGTACAATTGAAACGAGTCAAATATCACAATCCTTTAGATGAAACATTACCAATCACAACAAGAGCACAGAGCATATTTACATCACGACATGGGGAAACAATGAACATGTTGTGGCCTAACTACCTGGACAAAGCAATAATAGCCACTACGTATGGACTCTCGTCACTTGGTGTGTACATAGCCCCCAAACAAGTAAACATAGCATTTAAAGTTACATAGGGGGACAATTCCCTCTTACAAGGTTAGAAAGGAGACTCACCTCGTGATGAAAACACCCCTCGGATCAAGGATGCGCCCGAATCTCCGAAATCTACTCTCGACGGCTCGCAACTAGCCAAATATAATATAATTGAATAAATTTAAACTCAAAGAAGAAGAATTAACCAAACATCCTAAGATTAGGCATTCTTGAAGAAATTCGGAATTTTGACCCTGGGCCCACACGTTCGGATTTCGAAATTCTTGAAGGAATAAAACACCCGAAGCCTAAGGACCACAATTATGCAAGTTTTACTTAAATTCATGGTCTAGAACGGAGAATTCACTAATTTCCCGAAAATCCCTAAATTACTACCCAAGTTCATGAATTTGGATAATTTGGAAGAAACTTTAACTAGGAATTGATGTTGAAAAATAGTAAGATTATGGAATTTACTTACCTTAATCAGCAAAGTGAAGTTGCCCTCTTGAAATTTCTCTAGGAGCTCAAGGAAGAAGACACAAATGGAGAAAATGGCCTAATTCTCGTCTTAAATAACACTGCCTAGTTAAAGCTTCACTGCGATCGCAACAGTGGGTCTGCGATCGCGAAGGCAAACTGGCCAGACCTCTGTGATCGCGGCTGAGGTCCTGCGATCGCGAAGAACAAATGTGCCCGACCCAGATGCGGCTCTATGCGATCGCGAATATGGGCTACGATCGCGAATGTATGGGTTCCAGCCTTCTGCGATCGCGAAGACCCAAGACTCGACCCTACGCGATCGCAATGATCAATCAGCAGCCCAACAAATTTCTTCTCCGCGATCGCAACCCTCCTTATGCGATCGCAGAGAAGGAAACCAGACAACAAAATTTTGTTTTTCCAACTTAGCTCCCGAGGGTCTAAAACTCATTCGAGCCCCTCGGGACCTCGTCCAAAAGCACCGGCAAGTCTGTATTCATGATACGGACTCGCTCGAACTTCCGGAACACGAAAAACAACAACGAAACTAAAAATTTAACCCCAAAACCAAATTGAATCAACTTAAGAACTTAAGAATTCTAGAACTCACTTCACTGCACCGAACATGCCTATTCTACTCGGAATGACATCAAATTTTGCAGACAAGTCATAAATGACTATACGAAACTATTCCCGGCCCCGGAATTCCGTTCGAACCTCAATAACATAAAATCACATCCGAACTTAAATTTCAAACATAAGGAAATCTTGATTTCCATTTCGGGCGCCGAAATGCTCCCGGGTCATGGAAACCTTGATCCGAACATACGCCCAAGTCCGAAATCACCATACAGAACTACTGGAGCTGTCAGAACTCGATTCCGAGGTCGTTTGCTCAAAATGTTGACCGAAGTCAAACTTGGCCAAAATAGGCCAACCTTAAGGAACCAAGTGTTCCTTAATCACCCAAACCATTCCCAAATCTTGAACCACCCGCTCCCGCAAGTCATAAAGAACGAGTAGACTCTATGGAAGGTTTCATTTAAGGGAACGGGATCCTAATATGCAAAACGACCGGCTGGGTCGTTACATTCTCCCCCTAGATTGATAGCTATTATTGTATGCAAACTCCGCCAAAGGCAAGAACTGGTCCCACTGACCTCCAAAATCAATCACACAAGCCCTGAGCATATCCTCCAAAATCTGAACCGTACGCTTTGACTCGCCATCAGTCTGAGGGTGAAATGCTGAGTTGAGGTCTATCTGAGTGCCCATCTCGCTGTGCAAAGCTCTCCAGAAGTGTGAAGTGAACTGAGGACCTCGATCGGATATGATAGACACCGGCACACCATGTAGCCGGACTATCTCTCGAATGTAAATCTGAGCCAGCCTCTCTGTCGTATAAGTAGTAGCCACAGGAATGAAATGTGCCGATTTGGTCAATCTATCCACAATGACCCAAACTGCGTCAACCTTCCGCAAAGTCCGAGGCAACCCAACCACGAAGTCCATGGTGATGCGCTCCCATTTCCACTGAGGAATGGGCATCTGCTGAAACAAGCCTCCTGGCCTCTGGTGCTCGTACTTGACCTGCTGACAGTTGAGACACCTAGCCACATACAACACTATATCCTTCTTCATTCTCCTCTACCAGTAATGCTGCTTCAAATCACGATACATCTTCGTCGCCCCTGGATGAACAGAATACCGAGAACTGTGCGTCTCTGCTAGAATCCTCTCCCTCAGGCCATCAATATCTGGAACACACAATCGGCTCTGAAGTCTCAAAACACCATCCTCGCCCAAGGTAACCTCCTTGGCCCTACCCTGGACCACCATATCCCGAAGCTCTGCCAGACATGAATCATCAAACTGTCGAGCCTTAATCTCTCCCAGTAATGAAGACCGAGCAACCACATGAGCCAGAACTCGACGAGGCTCTG
>ML245442.1:927-13603 GCA_005239495.1 Nicotiana undulata
GACCCTCGGATCAAAATCTCGCCTATCAACCGGAATTCGCCAAAATACTAACTTCGCCAATTCAAGCCTAATTCTATACCGGGCATCCTAAAAATATTATAAACTCACTCCTCAATCCCAAATCACCTAACGAAGCTATCTGAACCATAAAATCCACATTCCGAGGTCGTTTACTAATAAGTCAACTCCGGGTTGACTTTTCCAACTCTAAAGCTCTTGTTAGAGACTAAGTGTCTCATTCCACTCTATTTTCCCTCTGAACCCGAACCAACCAACCCCAACACTTCATGAATAGTCTAACCGAGCTACTACAAGACAGAAATAAAGGAAAGATGCGTATACTGCGTAACGACGGACCGGGTCGTTACAGGCGGTGACTCTAAAAATGCAAAACCCCTTTCCCCCAAAAGGAAAGAGTTGTCTCAACCCAAAATATCCTGAACCCGATCTCCACGAGGAAAAGGGGAGCGACATTACTCTAATGTAGAGGTCAATGAAACTACCTTTCCTTCATGAATCAAGTGCCCTCACACAAGAAAAGAGAGTAGTTCCACACACAATAGAGATTAAGAACAATTCGAAACTCAAGATAGAAAAAATTCACTAACTCTCATATACAACATTCATATGTCTTAAAAGATAAACCATAGGCTTTCACATAGTGTACTACGCTACTAATTGAGTTCATTCAGTCGAGGATCAAGTAGAACTGTAATTGGTTGTAATATAGGTTGTGGTACGGGTAAGATACATTAAGATATAAAAGTGACTATACCTCCCTAAGAACTTTAATACATACACTTTAACATTCAAAACCCCCACACTTATGTCAAACCATACTCCACCTTAACATCAATATGCATTAACTCCCTTCTTCTTTAATTATAATTACATCAAGAGTTACCACTTATCAATGAATATTTTGCACAATAAGATAACTATTTTTTCTTTCTTTATCACTTCAAGTGTCTCTCACTTTTTTTTTTTAAACAGTGCACCTTTATCCTTAATTCATTAGTTTCACTCAAGAGACAAACCAATCACTCCACACTTCAACTTTTACAAAGTTCATAACAAATTTGAGTTCTCATGATAGGTGAAAAGGTTCAAATAGATGGTCAATTCAAACAAATGGATAAAGCTCGTGTTGCTAAAGAAATAGGATTATAGACTCAATGGGGTTAATTAAGATACATAAAATTAGGTGGGTAAAATCATATAAATGGCTCAACAATGAAACGCCTATATCACTTCCTAGACTGAACAAAACTACTATTTCGCTTTGCAAGCACATGGGGCAAGTTTTAGACATCAAATGCAATGCACATAATTACACAAAACCTCACACGCCTGGCACATAACTCACCCAAGATTGGATTATCAAGAAACTCTAGTCAAAGCAATTAAGCAAAGCTAAGATCATACAATTTAAGGTACTTATACAAGAGTCAGAAACTGAGCTTAAGCGTCACAACTAAAGCACTCACTATTATCAATGCATAACAAAGTCAAGATATATTTCTTCCAATTCAAATCACAACACAAGATTTTCCTATACCTAACAAAATAAAAACTAACTTTCAACCAAAACCCTTGGAAAAGAACCGCGGCACAAAGAAAAACCAAGGGGGAATTGTTACACTACCTACAAAAGATAATCTTTTTGTCTTTTTCTTTCAACTTTAATCCCTCATGAAACTCGTTGAATGATATCCATCACTTGCAAAACTCAAAAATTTAAAAATTTTATGTTTTTTTTTTTCAATTTTTATTAACTACTAAAAAGCAACAACTAACACATATACATACAACATACAAATATCCCCACCCCACACTTAAAGTTGTGGCATGTCACAATGACACACAATTAAAAAGCATAAGGTAGAATAAACTTCCCTGAATCTCTAGTTGGGGTCTGAATCAAAATCGGGCTCCATTCCACGCGCCCGAATTAGTGCACACATCCACACAAACAACTTCTTCTCAGCTTTCTTGGAGTACACCCAAACTTATCTTTTTCAATCACTGGGGTATTCTCTTTTGAAATCTTTACTTTCCACTCAACCACTTGCAGTTGGCTTCTCCTTTTCAACTCCAGTTTCTACACTCATCTCAAAAGTCACCGTCTCCTCACCCACTCTAAGCATGAGTTTTCTATCATGTATGTCTAATATAGCTCTACCCATTGCTAAAAATTGTATTCTTAGGACGAGGGGGACCTCCTTGTTCTCCTCCATATTTACCACTATGAAATCTATAGGAAATATGAACTTATCCACCCGCACCAAAACATTTTCTAATATCCCCTCGGGTGTTATAGTCGTTTGGTCTGCCAGCTGCAAAGATATTGGCACCGACCTTATCTCTCCAATATACTTATCCAGTTTCCTGTAAATAGACAATGGCATTAGATTAACTGAGGCACCAGAATCACATAAAGATTTATCAAAGTTAAGAGTGCTTAAAGAGCAAGTTATGGTAAAACTCCCTGGATCTCCACACTTTTGTGGGAGTTTGCTTTGCAAGATTGCACTGCAATGCTCTGTGAGCTTGATCATCGATGTCTCTTCTATCTTCCTCTTCTTTTCCAGGATCTCCTTCAAGAACTTAGCATAAGCTGGCATTTGCGAGAGCACTTCCATGAATTGCAAAATTTACATTAACTTGTCTCAGCATATCTAGAAATCTCTTAAACGGATTGTTCAAATTTTTTCTATAGAGCTTTTGGGGAAAAGGTAGAGTAGGAATGTGCTTGCTCACATCATCAGATTCGTCCCTTCTTGAAGTTTCCTCCTTCTTATTCTCAGCTCCCTTCTTGCCTTTCTTCTTCTCAGTCTTTTCATCATCTTCAATTTTTAGCTCCTACCCACTTTCTTTTTCAGGCGCAACTTCTTTTTGAATTAGAGTGGGATCTTTCAACACTTGTCCACTTCTCAAGGTCATAGCACTTATTGTTTCTTTGGGATTCCTTTTAGTAACAGCTGGTAGAGTACCTGCGATTCTCTTAGATAATATAGTTGCAATATGTCCCACTTGTCTCTCCAAATTACACAATCATGTTGCAAGTTCTTTAATAGATGCACCATGAGCATGTAATCTCTCATCAGTCTTGACAATGAATGACTTCTATCTTCTAACCCAGACTGAATTGGCTATTGAGGTTGAAATTGCAGCCTCTGTGGATTCACAAAACTAAGCGCTTCTTGGAATCTGGAGTTATTTTGTTTCCATGCATTTGATGTACCCCCCAGGTGAACTCCATGAAATACTGGGTTGTTTCTGACCCATTGCATTGAAGTTATAATTACCCACAACATTAACTTCCTCAGTTAAGGCTTGACACTCATGAGTAGGGTGTCCTCTTCCAGATATGTCACATGTTGCATGAGGCTCATTATGTATCAAAGCTAAGGTCAGGTTCCTTATTTCTTTTGCCATGGCATCTAGTTGTACCTGCACAGATGTGTTAGCATCAAGTTGGTGAACACCGGTTGATCTTCTTCTTTCAGCAATCTCACAGGGTCACCGATTTGCATCTTCAGACAATTCATCAAGAATAGTGACTATCTCCTCTAAAGTATTTTTCATCAACGGACCTCCAGCTGCATTACTCTATGTTCTTCGTGAGGTCGGTGTCAATCCATCCCAAAAGTCCTGGAGTTTCATCCACAGTTTGATTTTGTTATGTTGACACTTTCGCACGATCTCCTTAAACCTCTCCCATGATTCAAACACAGTCTCATTCTAGTAGAAGTTATGGATTGCTCTTCTAAACTTGCCCGATTTAGCCGAGGATAAATATTTTGCAAGAAATATTTTGGTCATCTCCTCCTATGTTCTAATTGATCCCTGAAGCGAGCTTTGAATCCAGTGCTTTGCATCATCTTTAAGTGTGAAAAGGAATGACCTTAGATCAAATGCATCTTGTGACACACCATTATGTTGAAAGGTGTTCATTATCTTTGAAGTCCATCAAATGATTGTTTGGATCTTCGTTCATCAGTCCTCTGAAGACACAATTGTTTTGGAGGGTTTGGAGAAACCTTTGCTTCAATTCAAAATTATTGGCTTCTACTAGAGGTGGTCTCACACGTGACAAACCTTGGTTGTAGACCGATCTGGCATAATAACCAAGTGGTCTCCCTTGGCCGGGAGCTATGTTTCCGAACTGGTCAGCACCCAAGGGATGATTTTGAGCCATTCTTCGAGCCCTCTCCTCCTCATAAGAAATTTGTGCATGTCTAAGTGTTGCTTCTTCGGCATCTCTTGCAGCTTTCTCTCTGAGTTGGGTTGCCTCTCTTGCAGCCAAACCAACATTATCATCATCTCCTACCATCTTTTCTTTGGTTGAGGATTGTCCAACCGTTTCTGTATTCTCTAGGAGATTTCTTTCCTTCCTTAACTGTCGCAATTGTTTCTCGATTTGTGGTTCGTATGGTTGCAATTTCTTACAAAAAGATTGAGTCATACACCAATCTAACATGTAGACTGCGTACAATCAATGAACACCAAATGTAAAAAGAGAAAAATAAAATACAAATAAAAATACAAATTCCCGAATTAGCACTACAAACTATTTCAAATACTATTGATTGACAATCCCCGGCAACAGCGCCAAAATTTGACGAGCTTGAAACACACACTAAAATATACACTCTAGTCGAATATAGTAAGTTAAAATATTGTATCCACATAGATTGGAGTTAAACAATATTAGTAGTTTGCAGCTAGGTTGTTATCCAAGATGATCAACAATTGAGGTTTATGTGATTCAAACTAAAATTAACTAAGAGTCTAAACTATCGATTAATGACAACCAACGCAAGTATTAAGCAAATGAAGTTATCAATTGGGAGAAGAAAGGGTTGATAGGATAGGTGAAAGACAAAAGTTTGGGATTTAATTCTAGATAATTCACTTCTAATGTCCAAGTGAGTCTCTTGAATTCACTTGCTTATTAGTTCAAATGATTAGTAGAAAGTCCTCTCTTGATTAAGTATCAACGTCACAATATGAACCAATTTAAACTCATGAGATATGCAAGAATTCATAGTGGATTGGTCTTTAGGAGAACCTCTATCGATTATCCTCCTACTAAGTTTAATCAACAATTCATCTAGCCTCTTCCGATTACTAAGAAGAATTAATGACTTCAACCATCAAAGTATAATGCAACAATATCACAAGTTATGCCTTTCTCGTTTACATGGACAAGTGAATATAGATGCAACAGTTAAAACATCCACAACGATTCAATACATAAAACTAGAGTTAATTATCCACAAACAAGTATCAATACACCAAATTCATCATACCCTAATGAGAACTACGCCATGGATATGGAGTACCTCATTATAACAATGTTTAAGTTAAAGGAAAATATAAAACAATCCAAACCCTTGTCTTGACTGAGGATTGAATGATGAAATCCTTAAGCTTTTGTTTATCCACCTCCTCCTTGTCTTACTTAGGTCTAGTATGTGTCAAAACTCTATAAAATAATATTTTAATGTATTTATACTAAGTAGGGTCGGGCCTAGACAAAAATACCTTCTCCCACGCGTAATAGGAAAATAACTTTGTAAAATTACAGAGGCGCACCACATGGGGAGACGCACCATGCGGAGAATTAGTGGGGAAGTTTAGAGAGTTGATTCTGATAAACTGCAGGAAAATTGGCCTACACAGCGCCCCACGCGTCGCGGTTATGGGACTTTCTCTTAGTACGGATGTTTCTTGCGTTTTAGCTATCCCGGCGTGGTTCTCGGCCACCGAACGCGATCCCGACTTAGTCCCTTGGGCTTTTAATCAGACTTCAAAGCTCCAAATCACTCAAATTCATTCCATTACATCTACATAGCTCGAAAACACTCATACAAAGCATAAAACACACAATCAGTATAAAACACGAGCATTTAAATCTCAAACTCAATTAAAGTGCAATAATTTGGAATGTAATAATCAACTAATATATGAGATAATAGCCTACCATCAAGCAGCTGGTATCGGTGGATAAGGAGTTGTTGTTGTGGATAGAGAAGAAGCAGATGTGGCAGAAGGAATGGTAGTTGTTGCTTGCTCAGAAGTTGGTGGCAAGGAGTTCAGGGGACGAGCTCCTCTGATTAGAGAAGACAACGGGTGTCAGAAATTGAGAGTTGACACTATCAACCAAATCCATTTCTCCCCCCGAGCGCCTGAACTTCTTATACTAATAGGTTTTGGAGCTCCCTCAGTCGGGCATCCGGTTAAGCTAATAAAGATAATTGATTAGTGTTCTCTTTATTCTTTTCTAATGAGTCCCATATGAAGACGAACGTTTGTTCTTTAATTTCTTATTTTGGGTTGGGGACTTAGAGAGGAGGCACGCATCCACGAGCCCTGCTCTGGTTAAGGGCACTCTGCAGCACCCGCTCGGCCTTTGGGGGGTCGTCAAGAGCGTCGACATCCGGGCACACGACAAAACCCGTTAAAAGCTCTATACAAGCAACAAGACAGTTAGTAAATTGTTCTTAAACTATTTTACACAAATAATATTGAAAGAAAAAGGAATTTTTCTCACCATGGTTCTTGACTCTCCACCCGTATTTGGGAGCCATTTCTTTCCATTGTCGGTATTCCGGAGTTGTAATATCGAGAATTTTCTGAACCAATCGGTCCATACTGTGAACCCGTGGTGGCTCCCAGCAAGTAGTTGAAATGAGGGAAGTAAATATTCGGCAAATCAAGAAATTATGTTTATCCAAATAAAGGAAACGAATACCTGAAGACTTACGGAAAAGATTCCACGATTCGGGGAAAGTTATAAATGAGGTCGGGATAATGTCCCTGGTAGAGATAACAACGAACCGCTCCATCCATCCACGATCATTGTCACCATCTACGCTGGTGAGAAGAGTGTGGTGATCACGCTTGCTGAAGTTTAACACTTACCCACGGAAAATCTTGGGGGAATAAAGATTCATCGTATGTACGAGGGTTAGGATTTTCCCGATCTCGACGCACAACTAACGAAGGCAGGATAATGTACGCCATTTGGATGGGCCTACTTGCCCCAAACACACTTGTAGTGGTGGCATAATTCCAGATCTATTGGGTCAAGTCCATCACTTGACCCCAAGGAGAAGGGACCCAAAGCAAAAGGGATATGTATACATTCATAAACCCCACTTTGAAGTAGGTAACTCGTTCTACCCCATCTGGGGCAAAACTTTTAGCATTACTACAGTTGTTGTCTTCCTTTACAATAGGGATGTTAGGAAACTGAATGGATGAGGGGTACCAACGAACTAGCCAAAACCTGCTACTTTGGGAAATTGTAGGTGCGCTTTGTTCATGGAGATTGCATATGGTGCTAAGATGGCATGATGGGTTTTACAGTCGAAGGTTCAGATTCGACATCAACCTCTTTGTTATTGTTTTTTTGTGGACCTCCACCAAAGACAAACCAAGTTTCCTAAACACGGCGGTGCAAGAAGACACGATGATAAGGAATTTATGAGAGGTTTTTACTCAATGAGTTGGTTTTTGCAGAAAAGATCTTACGATATTCAAAGAAGGATAAAGAGTTGTGAAAGTAGTGAAAATGAAGATGTAAAAATGATGAGTAGTGCAGAGGTTATAGACGGCAAAAATCGTGGTCATGATTACCTCCAAAATCGACGAAAATGCTTGTTGAATCATGGGGTATCACGTGTTCAGGGTATTAAATGTGAGGATACGTTCATCTCTTCAAGTGACAGAGACCGTTCAGGAACTTTCCGACCAAGAAAAGAATACTCATCTACTTCTGGTAACACTAAGTTGCATCACCGAAAAGTTGGTGTAATGACCCGGCCGGTCGTTTTGTCCCGTTTCCCTATTTATTTCTTATTCTATGTTCATTTGTGGTTAGTTAACTTACTTGGGTGATTTTGTTGGTTGTCGGGATGTTTCAGAGTGAATTGGGATACTTAGTTCTAACATAGGAAGCTTAAGTTGGAAGAGTTGATCGGAGTTCGACTTTTATGTAGACGACTCCAGAATGAAGTTTTGATGGTTCTAATAGCTTCTTATGGTGATTATGGACTTAGGCGTATGTCCGGATGTTGATTTGGAGGCCCATAGGTTGATTTGATTATTTTGACAAAAGTTGGAAAGTTGAAGGTTTGGAAGGTTGAGGGGTTTGACCTAGAGTTGACTTTGTTTATATCGAGTTCGAATTTCGGTTCCGGGAGTTGGAGTAGGTCCGTTTTTTGCAAAATTAGAGGTCATGCATAATTGTTTTGATATGATTCTGCATTAGTTTTAGAAGTTGGAAGTTCATTAGTTTCATTAGACTTGAATTGATGTGCGGTTCGTGATCTTCATGTTGTTTGATGTGATATGAAGCTTGAAGCGAGTTCGTATTGTGTTTTAAGACCTATTGGCATGGTTTGATGGGGTACAGGGGTCTTCATGTGTTATTCGGATGGTTGGTGGATCAATGTTGTGCTTTGAGGGATTATTGAAGTGGTTCTGGCATCTGGAGCTTTCGCACCTGCGGTGGGTGTGGCTACAAAGGCGGCAGTGCAGGTGCGAGATTTGGTTTGGCTGGGAATGACCCGCAGATGTGCGTGATTTTTCTGTAGAAGTGGATACACTTCTTCAATGAGTCATCCGCGGATGCGGAGTGTGACTGATTTAGCGTTGGTCGCAGATGCGATAGTAGATCCGCAGGAGTGGGTTTGAGACCGTAGAAGCGATCCCGCAGGTGCGGAACTAGGATCGCAAGTGCGCTAGGTCGGGAAGCTAATGAAATTTTGCACCTGTGATGGTTGAGTCAGCAGGTGCGGCATCACAGGTGCCACTCTAAGGCCGCATATGCGAGATCGCTGGGCAGGACCTTTTAAGACAAGGGTTTGGTCTTTTCTTCTCAATTGGAGTTCGGACTAGGGCAGTTTTTGGAGTCTTTTCCACAAATATTGAAGAGGTAAGTGACTTTTAATCACTTTTTCAATATATATTGATTACCCATTGATTATTACACTTAATTTTCATGAATGTAAAATAGATTTTGGGGATTTTTGGACTATGTAATTGGAGAGTGAATTGGAGGATTTCAGGGTTGATTTTGGTATGGTTGGACTCGTAATTGAATGGGTGTTTGGAATTTGTGAATTTTGTCAGATTTCGAGGTGCCAGTCCGGGGTTGATTGGAGTTAAAGATCTTAGTTTTTCTTTGGGAATCCCTTTTTATGCCATTTATTGATGTACTTTGGCTAGATTCGTGTTGTCCGGAGGTTTATACATGCGGGAAGAGCTTGTTAGAGGAGTGATTTGGATTTCTTGAGGTAAGTATCTTCCCCAAAATTTGGTTAAGGCACTTGCTGCCTAAAGTATTCATGATAACAACGTGCTATGAGTGGCGCATATGTGTGGGTTTAAGCCCATATGCGTGCACTGGGGGTACTATTTTCCTTCTCGGGGTAGTGCTTAGACTATGACATGCCTTGAATTGATTTCTAAGCTTCAAGTTGAGATGTTTCTCCTATTTGTACCCCCTTTGTGGGCTATTTGTACCACATTTGAGATTTCGTTGAGGTTATTCTTCCAATTGAACCTGATAAATTGCTATTTCATGATGAAAATTGTCTGTTCTAGTTGTGATAACATATATTGCACATGCCTACACTATAGCATATTATTTATACCAGTCTAAGAATATGAAACTTGATAATCATTGATCATGTACATGTATTCTTGCATAATTGCTTTCTTTGTGTTATGAGCTAGACTGGTAGCCTATGACCACGTCAGGTGGATTAAGATTATTGGCACGTGAGTTATCCGTGCAGCACGTGTGTTATACGTGCGGTTGATTCTATTAGCACGTGAGTTCTCCGTGCAGCGCGTGGATAACACTCAAACAAGTCAAAAATAAGCTTTAGAAACTATCCTAGTATAAAAAATTTTGATCTTATCATATTAGAAAAGTCTACAAAAGTCAACCTAGACTCACATGGTCGAAATCCGAAATTAAAACCAGTTCCCAATTACTCATTCTTCCTCGAGTCCAAATATGTGATTTACATTAATATTGAACCTCAAATAAAGATCCAAATTAGCCCTCATAAGTTTTTTCTCAAGACTTCCATTTTCTACACTTTAAAACACTAGATTTAGGAATGAAATCTATGCGAAAATCATGAGAATAAATCATAGCTAAGAAATGTTTTTAACCTTAGAAGGTGGGATGGAAATCCTATCAAAAATCTCCTCAATCCATAATCTAGGTCTCAAAATTGGTGAAAATTTTCTTTATTCGATTTTCAGGCCTTTGTATACCGGGCGTAAGGTGTTCTTCGCGTTCGCGAAGCACCTGTCGCATTCGCGGAGGTCAATGGTCAACAGACCATCGCGTTCGTGAAGGCTTTCCTATGTTCGCTAAGGCTATCACTCCCCAAGCCTCTGCGTTTACGACGCTAATGTCGCGTTCGCGATGAAGAAGGCTACACCCGTACCCCAAGCGCCCAAAGCCTACACGTTCGCGGTATGGGCTACCGCGGACGCAAACACGAGATCCCCCCAAGCTATTGCATTCTGATCTTCCCGTCGCGTTCACATAGAGTAAAACCACCTCAACCCAAATAACCCTTCGCGAACGCGAGACAAGATCCCCATTCGTAATGCACGCCACACTAGCAATATATGAGTTGTTGCATATTTGCAAGAATGGCTTGAAACTATCCAAACACTCACCCCATCCCCCTGGGTCGCATACCAAACATCCACGCAAGTATATAAATCTCATACGAACTTGCTCGTAAGCTCAAAATATCAAAATAACATCAAGAACTAAGACTCGTGCATTAAAACTTAAAGATTTCAAAGTTCACAAACTCATTTTTTCAATTTTTCACGATAAGCGTCAAAACGGCCTCAGGTCACCTGGGACCCCAATCAAACATGTGTGCAAGTCCAATAGCATAATACGAACCTATCAAACTCGTCAAAATACCGATTCAGGATCGTTTACCAATAATGTTGACCGTGGTCAACTCCAACATCTTTAAAGTTCAAAAATCAAGTTTTCTTTGTAAAAACGCATTGAAACTTTCAGAAAATTAAAATGGACCATGCACCAGGTCATAAATCATCAAATTAAGCTATTCAAAGTCTCAAACCAAGGAACGGAAGGCTAAAATTCAAAACGACTTATCAGGTCGTTACGCTCTTATTTAGCAGCGCATGCATGGGATGAGATAGTTTAGAACACCTATGAGGGTGAGGATCAGGAGAGATTTACGAATTGCGAATAAATTAAATATTCACTAATCAAGTAATATTTTAAATAAAGATAATATGTCTGGATGGAACTTGTGTGGACCTTAATCATTTATCGAGCATAAATGCAATTTTCGATGAAAAAATTATGCGACACATCAAGCATATATATTGTATTTATCATTCATAGTTATTTCAGAAAATTACCTTCGTAGGTAAACTTGAATTTTATTGCAAACTCATGCAACAAGAGATCA
Source organism: Nicotiana undulata (assembly GCA_005239495.1). Taxonomy (NCBI): domain Eukaryota; kingdom Viridiplantae; phylum Streptophyta; class Magnoliopsida; order Solanales; family Solanaceae; genus Nicotiana; species Nicotiana undulata. Next base: position 12,426 of record ML245442.1, read on the forward strand.
ATTGTTTTAAACTGAAATAAGAGAGCAACAAACTCTCGTAGCTCAGTTTGTTAGAGCACCCGCTTAGTAAGCAACGGTCTTGAGTTCGACTTTCAACAAGAGCATTCAAATTTTTTGTATTTCAGCATTTTATGTTGGTTGTATACAACGAACGAATACAGTTGATACAGGTTGTATCCTTCGTATAAACCCCTGTATACGATCGTTACAGGTTGTGTCCTTTATATACTATTTGGTCTTGGTTTTATTCGTTGCGCGCGAATACAGTTGATACAAGTTGTATTCGTCGAGTGAACGAATACAGTTGACACAGGTTGTATTCGTTGTGCGTCTGAATACTAGTGATACAAGTTGATAGCAATTGAACAGTAGCTACAAATGGTAATTAAAAAATTATGATTACTGGACTCTAAACTGAGTACTTTATGAAAATTCCTATCTTCGATCATTAGAGTTACTTTGTAAATAGTAACTTTGTCCATAAAAAATAAAGGGAATAAAAAGTAATTCACTTAATGTCTTTTGTTTGTGCTAGAAGTTGAACCCAGATTTTCTAGTGTACTCACTTCGTTAGTCATTAAGGAACGTCATCCATTTCAAATACATTTATTTGTTTTTTTCTCAATAAAAAGGAATAAAGGTATGTTTCTTTTGACGCCTCTCTCCAACACCCTCTATCTCTCATCTATTCGAATAAAAAAAAATAGAGCGAATGTTATCAAAGCCTTTCTGTATGAGTTTTATAGTACTACATGATAGTTCTTTAATGACAAAAATATTTAACCAATACAGAATTATGTTACTATGATTAACACAAGAACTAAACAATAGAGCAAAGGTAAGTGTTTAGTTACTTATTAAAATCGATGATGACGTCCCAGATGATGAAAATGCGCCCCAGTTTTAAATTCATTTATCACACAACTATAATATTGAATTGGAAGTTGGATTATCAATGTTTGACATCTGGATCCGTTCCATTGATTCTTAATTAGGGTTTAAACACAGGCATCAAGATATTTTTTTCTCTTACTTAGTACTACATCCTCAGTGCAAATGGAAAGATGTAGTACAAATAATTAAATACTCTATTATAGGAGAGCACATAGTTTCATTTTTAATACGTACCCTTTGAAGTCATTAGGGTTTAGGTTAAGACGTTAACTCGTTAAGCCCCC
>ML245442.1:13807-64769 GCA_005239495.1 Nicotiana undulata
CAAAACCACCATATGCATATATGTATATATAGCACGATATTTGATCAACTCGTCTAAAATATTACTAATAGAGAACATGTTTTATTTATTTAAATATGTTTTCAAATTTCAACTCGCAACTCTTACATACGGATATGACTTTTCTATATATGAGTCAATCAAGTAAAACTTATTTTTAAGATTGAAGGATTGAGTTTACGGGTCTGTCTGTTTAGATAATATGTTGAATTGCTCTAATATTTCATCTAAAACAATATAAAACAAAAGACAATTAGTCCTTTCTAATAAACATAGTACTTGGTACGATCATTTTTTCAATAAAGTTCAGCTCATATCATTTAGAAACATAGGATGACTTACCAATGGTTTTAAGCTCCTGTGTCTGTTTTTTTTATTTTCTTTTCTTTTTCCCAAGAGTTTATACCTACTATACTCTATACTTATTGTAGGCTATAATATCAACTATGCTTTAATCCCCAAAAAAAAATTGAAATGGACTGTATAAATTATCATATTTTCATTAATTAAGCTTAATTCATATTATCATCAGACCAAATAAAATAAAAGTGAAAATCAGTTTGGAAGCGAATGCAGCTTTTGTTAGAGGCCAAAAGAACAAACACAATAATAAGCAAATAAACAAAAGAAGCTACAAGTAAATAAGTTACAAGAGGGCTGCAAAAAACATATTTTTAGGTGCAAGTTTCAAAGTAATCTAGTAGAAAATCTTTCCTCAGTTAGTTTGTTTGGACCAATAACAAGATTCCATTTAAAAAAAGAATTACAAAAATTTAAAATACTTTACTTTTCCAAAGAATTGGAATTTCCTCAAAAAAACTTCCTTTTAAAAAAAATTAATTCCAATCAAGAATCATGTATTAAGAAGCTCAACTTTGTACTCATTTACAAATTGGGGCGGAGTCAGGATTTGAAACTTATGAGTTTAAAATTTTAATTCTTTTGAATTATTGGGTTCAAACGTATAATTTATAATAAATTCTTAAGACAAATATAAAATTTGAACCAAAACTATCAGGTACTATCCAATCCCCTTCCTATACTCTAGCTTCGCCCGTGTTTACAAAGCTTATAAAACCACAAGGAGACCAATTTTGAGATCTTATTATATGGGACTGGAATCCTGATGCTGCTGCAAATATCTTGAGAATCATGATATAACCTGCTATGTTTGACTCAAGTCGTGTTCTCAGTAGTTTAGAGGCTATCATAGGTAGGGTGTTGGCTAGAATGATTAGGGGAGGAGAAACAACAGAGGCACCCAATTGTAGTAAAATGTTTCAAATAAACCCTACTCCCTACCTATACATATTGCTTGCATTTCTTTCAAATGTATGCCATAAGAAATCAATGACCAAATTTATGCCAAAGTTAATTTTGCATTTCATCAAAGTAAAAGATGATAAAATTAGTTGTTATCTTAGTCAAAGGCAAATCCAAGATTTGAGCATGACGGAGCATCATTGTAAGATTCTTAATTGATCAGTAAATGATAAGGTTCCTAGTTAAAAAGACACTTCAAGTTGTACATATATTTCTTTTTATTTAACTATCTGATAGCTGAAACTCACTGAAACTTATTCCCTCGATCCGTTCACTTTTATTTGTCCACTATAGTAAAAATACATATTCATTTATACTTGTCTACTATACTAAGAGACCGTTTGGACATAAAAAAAATTCACTTTTATTGAAAGATTTTCACTTTTTTTCGAAATCATTGTTCGGCCATAAATTTTTCAATTTTCGCTTGAAGATGAATTTTGGAATTTTTCGAAAATTTGAAAAACTCCGAAAGGCCGTGTTTCGAAATTTTCACTCAGATCACTCACAAAAATTCAAAAATCACCCAAAATTATATTCATGTCCAAACACAACTCTAATTTTCAAATACCATTTTCACTTGAAAAAAGAATACTATTTTTTGAAATTTTACAATTCTTATGTCCAAACTCCCACTAAATCAAGAGAAAGACCGTTTTTTTTTTTTTTCCTGTTTCACCGTTATTATTTATTACTCATTTTTAAAATTATTTTTCAAAACTTTTTTAAATGCTATCATTATTAGGGATTATATGATAAATTATATACTACAAGTATTATTTCTGAAAAGTTCAAATTGAACAAGTAAAAATGGAAGGAGGGAGTACTAATTTGGATTCTCCTTTTTGTGTGGGTTGGGACTTATTTGGCAAGGAATTTTGCATCTGTTATAGTTCCGATCACATATCATTCGTATTCGTTAAGGCTTCCATCAACAAGTGTTAGGCCCAATAAACTACGAGGGGGAGGGGGAGGGGAGTCAAACTACCTCATTTAATATGAAACAGAGGGAGTATTACTTTATAATTCTATTTTACCCTTTACCTTTTTTTTATTTTAGATAATAGCAAAGTCTCTTTCTCATATGATTCTATAATAGAACTCTATGTGAAGTCTAATAACCTATATAAATATAACCTACATATGTGAAAAACTCGTTTTGTTCTTCTGCCGCTTCTCCATACTCTTCAGTTAAAGGTTTTGTTTTACTTTTGTCTCAATGGAGTCTACTTAATTTTTTTTTTTTTAAACTTTTATTATTATGATCGAATTATGAATATGTTGTACTTATTATTATTTTTAATATTATTAACTTGTTCAACTAATTTCGATAGAATTTACATGAATTTAACTGCTTAATTTATATATAAGACATAATTAGTGATAAATTAGTAGAAATGAGTTTTCTTAAATAATTTTAAATGTAATTCTTGATAAATTAAATATTTAAAACAACTGAGGGTATTTTAGTAAACTTATCAGTTACAGTACAGTACGATACAGTCAAATCAAACATCAAAATGTTATTTAACAATGACAAACGATACAATCTATCCAAACATTGTATTCATTAAACGATATGATATAATACAATACAGTATAATACAATACATTATAAAACAACGAGGGACAGTGATCCAAACAGAGTGTAAAGTGGAGGGTCCAACCATCTCAACCATGGTGAAAAGAAGGTTATTGTACCAATCAGTATAGGTATGATGTTTTCTTAGCTTAAGCAATCCATAATTTGGAAGCATATGCTCTATTTTTACGTCTCTCTATCTAAACTCACACATATCGTTCATTTGGAAATTATGATATACTGTCGATAGGAGTCCGGAACCAAAATGTAGTTCTTTTTAACTTAAAGAACTAAAATATGTGGAAAAAAAATATAGTGACCAAAATATATATATATAACGTCCTTTTAGAGGGAACTATACATTAACGACTGTTTACTCATTAAGGTATAGCGCCCTTTAAAAGTGATATATATATATAATGTCTTTCCTTACAGCGCTATACATATTATGTGGGCCCACCAATAATTCTTCTGAGCTTAACTGACATAACAATAATTCAACAGCGTATAGCACCCTTATTTAAGGCGCTATACCTAAAAAATTTGTACCCCGTGACTGATTTTTGCCTTATTTAAAGAGGTTAAGGATTTTCTAAAAATCCATTCATAAATATTCTCAAGTCTTCTGAAATATTTCTTCGTTAAGTTGTTTTGCATTTTGTCATATTGTCTGAAGAGCGAAAAATAAGGGTTTCATTATATTGGGGGTGAGGTTGTGGTGGCGAATAACTCAATAACCTATAGTTTATCTCCACAGTGTCATGCTAAGTTGTCACTTACAATGGAGTACGATACATTGGTATCGTTGTTATGTAAATAAATGAGTGTGAGTAAACGTTCGGGGAACCTTAAAGTAACCGGAAGATTACCGTATTCTGTCACTCCGCAAGGGGTTACGTGTTATGATGAGTTTAACATCGAGGACGATGAAATCCTAAGAGAATTTTTAGGACTCCGAATGAATATCGGGAATTTCTTGTGATAAAAATGTTGGAAATATATGTCAAGGTTAAAGACGCTCGTAATAATGAGGTTGCGCAAAGCAGGGATATCCCTCAGTCATCGGGTGGTTATTTTGGAGCAGGTTTAGCCAAATAGGTTCGGCTGAAAGAGTTTGGCCTGATCTAAACTTATCTCCACGGGCGAATGAGGAGCGAGAAAATACTCTCCTAGTTTACATAATCCACAAGACGAGTGGTAAACTTCATTTTCCTTTGTGTTACGATAGTTATTTTTGTTGTATTGAATTTGTATTAACACTCATATATTCCACGGGGGGTACAGGCCAGATATGAATTTTACAAGTTATGAACCAACGGCCATCTGGAATATGCCCAGTTCTGGTGTGTTGGATCATGGTGGTCCATCCGGGAGTCATCACCAACATGATAATGTCCATCATGGGATGTCAACACATTACGATTTGTAAGTGAAGTGATATTGCTATATGTAAAGTATTTATCAATTTGAGTAACTCATTATCTTTTTGGGTGTGCAGTGAAAATGAGCAACTTGAAGGTCATGTCCTTACTCAATTGCCCGAAGATGACATATTTAATCGGGATCTGGAAGATGCATATAGTTAGGAAGAGAAGAGTGATTATGACAACAATACCGATGAGTCTTGAGATGACACACCCTTCCATGATGAGGGTGATGGGAATGTTGGACCTGATTTGACGAGGGAGCATGCTCCACCCCTCATTAGACCAAGAGTGTACGAGTCACACGTGTTGTTTCATTCAAGGGAGATTCCCTACCTTGATCATTTTCCAAGTATGCCGGATGTAGAGAAATGGTGTTGTCAAAGGGCATGCTTTTTTCCGATAAAGCGTGCCTAACCAGGGCGTTGCTAATGTACAACGTAAAAGAGTGTCGAGAGATCACGGTACCAGAGTCATCTCCGTATGTATACAAGGTTATTTGTTGTAGATGATTTACGGGTCATAATTGGATGATGCGTGCGAGGAAGAAGAAAATAACTATGTGGGTTGTGGGTAAATACATTGGCACCCACAATTGTGAAATGGACACATTCAGTGGGAATCATTTTAACTTGAATGTTGACTTGATTTCCCTTGTCTTGATTCCACACATTGAAGCGTCTATAAGGCACTAGATCAAAGAGTGTATAACATCCGTCCACCGGGAATATAGGTGCAATTACCAAAAGAAAGGCATTTCTCGGGTGCAAACATGCGTTTGAAATTGTTTATGGTAACTAGGATAAGTCCTTTGCATCTATACACAGGTACATGGCTGCATTGCAACACTTTAACCCTAGGACTATTGTTGAATGGAAGTTTGAGTGGAGTCCGGGAATACCATACATTAAAATATGTGTTTTGGGCATTTAAACCAGCAATTGATGGTTTTCTGCATTGTCAGACGTAATATCCATAGATGACATGGTGGTATTTTAAGTTCAATACATAATTTGCTTGCATGGAAAGAACCGTATACATGCCACTGTTACTGTATGAGGCACCTGAAGGCCAATTTCCAGAAGGCACATCCCAACAAGGATTTGCATGATTTAATGCGAATGGCTACAACAGAACACCAAGAGTGCAAATTCAGGAGGCACATGGAATCTATCAGGCAGGAAGACTAGAGATCCTATCATTGGTTGATACGACATGAGCTTGACAAGTGGACTTTGCATGCGGATGGTGGCAGAAGATGGGTAATTCTGACTACAAATGTGTTAGAGTCTTTCAACGAGTTATTGAAGTTTGCATGAGGATTGCTTGTCACTGCCATGGTACGGATGTCATTCAAGCAGATGGCGGTGAGGTTTGTTGAAAGGGCTAGAGGTGCATCACCATTGATGGAAATAGGTGTTGAATTTATGTCACTACCAATGAAAGGATTTGTGAAATACAGGCGGCGAGCACATTGACATTCATATTTATAGTATTGCGACAAGCAAAAGTATTTTTGAAGTTCGCACCGCTATCCATCAAAACTAGGGGAATAATACACACCCCGTAAATGAAGCCAGAAGGTTATGATCTTGTGGGAAATGGTCCATCTACCACATGTCGTGCTTATATGCCATCATGTGCTTCCAACATATAGGTTTAGGGGCAACCAACTACGTTGATAAAGAATATAGTGTTGCTGCATACTTAAACACCTATAGCGAAAAGTTGCAGCCAGTGGGTGTTGAGCATTATTGGACGATGGAACCATTTAAAATGGTGTGTAACAAGGACTACGTACGTCAACGACAAGTGCAAAAAATAACGCATATACGAAACCAAATGGATGTTGGTGATATCGTTTATGCGTGCAAATGTGGCATATGCTCGCAAACAGGAAACGACCGTTGTAAATATCCTTTAGCTGGTTTGGATGGCGGTGGTAATCCAGCTCCTAGTGGAAGTTCATCTAATGTGCCCAACTATCAAGGATGCACGTAGTGTTTTATTTCAATAATGTGGTTGTAATAAGTGTATGTACTTGTTTATCTTGCAGAATGTATGAAATAAAATTATGTTTCTATTGCTGTTAAATCTAATTGACATTTTACATTAATACTTCAGTACAACAATCTCACATAAACCCATTTAAAAAAAAACAATTGTCTTGTCGACCTGAAAAAGTTGCTTGCCTGCAAAAGCTATCTCCTGGAAAAGCTGTATTGTACCCGAAAGAATATTTAACATGCAAAGCATAGCGTGGAGAAATACTACGTTATATGGGTTGTCTTGTCGACCTAAAAAGTTGCTCGCCTCCAACAGCTAACTTCTGGAAAGTTGTATTGTACCCGAAAGAATCTTCAACACGCCAAGCATAGCGCGGTGAAATACTACGTTATGTGTGTTGTCTTGTCGACCTAAAACTCTGCTCGCCTGCAAAAGCTATCTTCTGGAAAAATTATTTTGTACCCAAAAGAATCTTTAATACGTGAAGCATAGCACGGTGAAATACTACGTTATGTGTGTTGTGTTGCCTATAAATAACTAACGCATTTTAGTTATTATCTGCTCTTAACCAAAACAAATAGCAAAACTTTCCATAAATTTTTCATTTTTTTTGCATTAACAAATGTCTGGACGCAATGACGAAAAATCAATGTATGTTTGAGGAATGGTATGATGAACCCATTAGCCAGGAATACTACAATTCATGTTTGCAGTATGTTTGGAATATGAACGGTGAATACCAACGCTAGATCTCTGAAATGCAACGAGAAATTGTGGCAGTGCAGGAGAAACTAAAAGAGGCGGAATAAGAAAAAAATAGGCTGGAAGAGAAATTTAAGTGGTTGGAGCAGAGAATAATAAGCGGTAGTGACTAAACAAACACATGTATGTGTTGAGTGTAGTATTTTATCTTTATGTTTTCTGTGTCATGTATTTTCATTAGTTGTAGTGAATTTAAGTTATGTTAAGTTGCTATGTTTGTATTTGTGTTGTAGTATTAAAATAACGAAGAACCGGAAAAAAATATAATGCGCATATAATGTAAACAATAAAAATTGTTGCTATTATTTACTGAATGTCATATGTACATAAGAAGCAAAAAAAATCAATGTGTCCCACATCATGTATGCTTTAAATCATTTGTTGGCCTGATACGTATCCCATCCCGCCCGGCTACACTATCAGGATCATCCTTATTACGTTGCCTCTTTATCGGAGAATATGTTGCAGCATGATCGTCAGTAGAGCTGGTAGGCTCGGTAGAAGGGGTCGTCGGTCCAGCAGTAACCTACAAAATAATAAGATATTTTAGTATATGAAATATATATTAGTAATGTACATGTTAATTCACAAAAGTTCAAATTGTCTTACCAGGGTCTCGTCGGGCTCCTGAATATAATCATCCGTCACAGCCAGGTTAGTATCGCACAAAGTGGCCTCCGTGACGGACGAGGATGAATCATTAAATAAACATAAAGATATTTATGGCTATTCAATGAGATAAAAATAAATATAAATAATAGTAATACAAAAAAACCTGCGCCTGTGAAAGATCCTCAGCATCCCTCGATGATGAGCCATAACTCAGCCAGCGCCCACTATCCACATCTCGTGTCGGACGATCATCAGCAACAGTCGATGGTTGAGGATAAGGAAAATACCGATCCCAATCCTCTTGCGTAATGGTCGTGCCCACGATAAACAATGGAGATGACGGGGTCACCTGCGAAGTCCCTGGAGTAAGCTGAAGGCTGAATGACGGTATGTTGCTGTGAGCATGGTCTGGATCATGGAAGTCACCCAGCTGATCAACTCCAACATCCTCAACAAGTACCTCAACACCCCCTTGCTGGGGACCACCTCCTCGCCAAGCCCCACGACCTCGTGGGGAACGCATGTCACATCGACCACGTTCCGGCTCCACCGGTGGCCCATGATGGTACTGCTTTGGCGCCACTTAATCAGCCTCGTATATTAAGCGCTCATCATCTCGGGCTCGCCTTAATGTCTAGGAAGCCAGATCGGTAACTTGCCGGCCATACTTGTGCAGAGCGGCTGCTCCCTCGCCGGTATGATGCTACATCTGCAATCCCAACTAGTAGAACAAATGTAGGCCAATAACCTGCAAAACATGTAAAATATAAATTACGGAACTCTAGGTTAATGTTATAAGTAAGTATACCAAATAACATACCAGTGCCTCGTGCCTCCCGGCATATGAAACGTATCGACCACAAGCGCGCTAAATGAGATTCCCGACAAAAAGTCGGGTAACGCTGCGGTACTAGGCCATATACTAATGCTCACCATCCAGTCGCTCAGGTGGAGGGGGAGGAATCAGGTCATGCCGCTGGCCCCAAGTATCGATATGCGCCTCTAGCCATGCCACATATGTCTTGTCCACTCTGGTACGATCATCCCACTGATAATGTGTCATATGCCAAGCGGGCGGTGGCGGTACAAGCTGTGGGTGGCCAAACTTGCGAAGTACTCACTCGGTCGAATGATTCTCGACAATATCAAGGCACATCAACGGGACGGAAGAGCTCCACATAATTTTCCTGGTCGAGCAATATTCGGGCAAACCAGCTATTAGCTCGTCGTTGTATGGCCTCCAAATGAACTATTAAGTAACAACATAAAATGTGAGTATACGCAACACTTATGAACCTAGGCCAAGTAAACTAAGGTATACGTTTACATGTGCGCCCTCTTGCAAATCCAACAAATCCCTGCAATAGGGGAGATTATGTCGAGCCTCGTACTCCCGTCCATATCCTCGCCTATCAACCCACCTCCTAGCTAGAGGGAGAAATGGAGGTGGTGCACCGGAGCTAAGGGTGGTAGAGGTGGCTATAACTGCAGGAATTGCTCCCAGGCCCAAACCTAATATACAAAGTGGACGTAATTTAAGGTATATTTTGACAAGGTATGTTATAATGAATAGACTATTGACTATGTTTTCACCTGTAGCGGCAAAAATCCAGCATGGTCTCGTTGGGTGCCCATGCTCGCCCGCCACATCTGCTTGTACAAGTAACGGAGAACAGCAGCACCCCAGTTGTAGTGATGTAAATCATCTAGCCACTCAAGAAGATGAAGAAATCTCAAGATGACTAGGTTCCCTGAAGTGTTCGGGAACAAAACCCCTCCAAACATAAGTAGTAGCAACACCCTCGTGTACCGGTGAATATTAAGCTCCAGTGTATCATCTGGGACTTCAGAGTGCATTGCCTCCAAATGCTGCCGAATGGGCATCAACTGTAGACAATTGGCCCCAACCAATGCAATCTCATTCGATGGCTGGAAACTCGTGAGCCGTTGTAGCAAACCTAGGTACTGCAAACCCGTATACTCTCTGATGGCATTCGGCAAAGCAATAGGGTGTCAATCAACGGGCATCCATACAGGAACTTCACGTTCTAAAGCGTGATAGTGGCCTCGACAATGGGCAAATGGAATGTGTATGTCTCTAGTCGCCACCGTTCTATCAGGGGCGTTATCATAGACCAATCTAGCTTCAGCCGATCGATCTCTACAATCATATAAAAACCTGTATCCTAGAGGCGTCTGACTATACGGGGATGGAGAGGGTGGGCCATAAGAAAATCCCACATATCGTCTACTTTCCTGGCGCGGAACGTCTAGGAAAGTAATTGTCCCTCCCATATGTAGGAGGTCTGTTATTTAAATGTTAGTTTAAATATTATATGTTAGTTTAATATTGTATATGTTAGTTTTATTAATATATATTTTTATTTATGACTCACTTATTATTTAGTATAAGAAAACTAAATAATTAGTTTTCATAACTATACATAATTTAATTATTAAATATTCATATAACAATATTTAGTATAGAAAATATTTTTATTTTCTCATGTTATTTTCTTACGATCATTTACTAGAATTTGTCACGACCCCAAATCCTAACAGGTCGTGATGGCGTCTATCGTGGAACTAGGCTAGCCAACCATCACATAATTACACATTTGTTTTAATATATATTCTAAAATCATATATAATCAGCAAACAGAGTATAAAATAATTTCTATAAGTCTTTACGCCGCTATAATATAATCTACTGTATAAACAAAAACCCCAAGGCTGGAATCAACCGATCACGAGCATCTAAGAAATAAACTAACTCTGCTAATGTCATAATAAATGTCTATGAATCAAATACTAAGTACTATATGAAGAAGGGAAATGGAGAAGATGCGGACGCTGGAATGCTACCTCGAAATTCCAAACGCTGATGACAACGAGCTCGGACGACTACTGCTCCGAATCGGTACCTGGATCTGCACACAGGGGTGCAGAGAGTAATGATGAGTACGCCAACTCAGTATTAATGAAAATAAATCACAGTCTGAAGTATATGAAACACACAACACAAAACACCAACCCACAAAACAGTAAAACATCAAGTCTCAATACAATATACATAAGTTCGAAAACCAATTTCCAGAAAATCCTTTGAAACAAGTATATTTTTCCAATATTTCTCAATAAAAATCTCAGTAATATCAGTTTGAAAAATGAAGTAAATCATAGTCAAAAACTTCGTAAAATATCATCATAAAATTGCCCTCGGGCCATAATCATCACAAGTAACAATTTCCCTCAGCACCCCACCATCACTCAGTATCAGCCCCGCGGGCAACCTCACTGTCACTCATGCCTCCCAATCACTCATCACTCGACACTCGCACTCAGTAGGTACCTGCGCTCACTGGGGGTGTGTACAGACTCCGGAGGGGCTCCTACAACCCAAGCGCTATAAACAAGCCAAATCATGGAAATCATCACTCAGGCTCTCGACCTCTATCATATCATAAATATCCTCAAAATATTGTCCCTCGGCCTCACTCAGTCAGACACTCTCAACATGCCACTCGGGCCATAAATGAACGGGGTTCTCAACCCAAAATAGTATTTCACTTCAAGAAATAGTAATATCATCAAATAGGAGTGTCAACAATTTCACAAGAAAGACTGAGTGTAAAATCATAGTTTCAAAGTAGTGAGAATATCAGTAAAATAGCCCCCAAGGGGTTAAAACAGATCGGCACTAGGCCCCAAACATGGCTTACAACCTAAGTATAAGAAAACATAGTAATACTAATAACCATATGCTTTAAAATCGGTTTCGCAACTCAATAGTTGCCCAAAAAGGAAAATCTTTTAAATTTTCAAATTCGTGCACGCCCCACACTCGTCATCCAGTGTGTACGTCACTCCAAATCCGTGAAAGGATGTAAAGTCTGGGGTTTCATACCCTCAGGACAGGATTTAAAGACATTACTTACCTCAGACTAGCCCGAAAAGCTACTCTGCAACACGCTTGACCCTCGATTCAACTTCTGAGTGCTCCAAATCTATCAAGTTCAGAATTTTCACATCAAATTATGCTAAGGGGATGAAACTCAATCGAAAAATATCAACTTTAGCACAAAACACGAAATTAGCCAAAACCCGACCCCCGAGCCTGCATCTCGGAACTCGACAAACTTTATACTAAAACGATCCTCATCATCTCACGAGTCCGTATATATAAAGAACTCTGAAATCGGAGTCCGATTGGCCCCTCAAATCACCTCTAAAATGTCTCTTAAACTTAAGCCCTAGTTTTCCCATTTTTTCCACTGATGTTTCTTAATTAAACACTGTTAATAAGGTCTTTAATCACACATAATCGAGTTAATGAGTCCAAAAAGCTTACCTCAATGATGCACAAACGTTTTCCTCTTCAAAAACCCTCAAAAAGAGGGTTAAAAATCGTGAAGTCCCCTTTTTATACTTTTCTGCCCAGGCTTTTCGCACCAGCGGTCTGCACCTGCGATTTTTCATTAAACCGGGCAATTCCGCACCTGCGACCTTGCAGGTGCGATCGAGTGTCCGCACCTGTGCCTTTTCCCTGGGCTGGCCAACTTTCGCACCTGCGGAGCCTCTCTCCTCTCCTGTGGGCCCGCTCCTGCGGTTCCCAATCCGCAGGTGCGGTTACAACAGTAAAATCGCACCAGCAGCTGAAAGGTGCATTTTTCCAACTCCAAAATTCCCATTACCTATTTGAAATCAATCCCGAGGCCCCCGGGACCTCAACCAAACCTACCAACATATCCCATAACATCATTCAAACTTAGTCGAGCCTTCGAAACACCAAAAACAACATCAATATCACCTCGAATTCAAGCCTATGAACTTTGAAATTTCTAAAATCCACCAACGATGCCGAAACTATCCAAAACACATCCGATTGACCTGAAATTTTGCAGACATATCCAAAATGACATTACGAACCTTTTTAAACTTCCGGAATTCCATTCCGACCCTGATAGCCTATTTTCCACTGCCGACCGAAAATCATCAAAAACTAACTTTTGCCAATTAAAGCCTAATTCTACACCGGACATCACAAAAATATTCCGAACACACTTATAAGTTCCAAATCACCTAACGAAGCTATCCGAACAATAACATCCGCATTCCGAGGCCGTTTACCAATAAGTCAACTCTCAGCTGGTTTTTCCAACTATAAAGCTATTCTTAGAGACTAAATGACTCAATTCTCACTATAACCATTCTGAACCCGAGCCAACCGACTCTAACACATCATAAACAGTATAACCAACATATGACAAGGCAGTAACAGTAAAAATAATGCAGATTCTACGTAACGACCGACCGGGTCGTTACATTCTCCCCCTCTTAAACAAACGTTCGTCCTCGAACGGGTCTAGAAACATACCTGGAGCCTCAAACAAGTGAGGATATCTGCTCTGCATCTCCCCATCGGTCTCCCAAGTAGCCTCCTCCACTGGCTGACCTCTCCACTGTACCTTCACTGAAGCTATATCCATAGACCTCAACTTTCTGACCTGACGATCCAAAATTGTTACTTGCTCTACCTCATATGACATAACACCCTCGAGCTAAACTGTGCTGAAGTCTAAAACATGAGACGGGTCACCAACATATTTCCGGAGCATCGACACCTGAAATACCGGATGAACACTCGATAAGATGGGTGGCAAGGAAAGTCTATAAGCCACCTCTCCAATCTTCCGAAGCACCTCAAAAGGACCAATAAACCTGGGACTCAGCTTTCCTCTCTTTCCGAACCTCATAACACCCTTCATGGGTGATACCTTCAGCAGTACCTTATCACCTTCCATAAAAGACACGTCCCGGACCTTTCGGTCCGCATAACTCTTCTGTCTAGACTGCGACGTGCGAAGTCGCTCCTGAATCAACTTCACCTTCTCCAACGCATCCTGAATCAAATCTGTGCCCAATAGCCTAGCCTCACCGGGCTCGAACCAACCAACCGGAGATCTACACCTCGTAACATATAAAGCTTCATAAGGGGCCATCTGAATACTGGACTGGTAGCTATTATTATATGCAAACTCCGCAAGTGGCAGAAACTGATCCCATGAACCACCAAAATCAATCACACAAGCACGCAACATGTCCTCCAAAATCTGAATAGTCCGCTCCGATTGCCTGTCGGTCTGAGGATGAAATGTTGTGCTCAACTCTACCTGAGTACCCATACCTCTCTGTACGGCCCTCCAAAACTGAGATGTGAACTGAGTACCTCTGTCAGAAATGATAAAAACTGGAACCCCATGCAATCGGACAATCTCCCTGATGTAGATACCAGCTAACCGCTCTGAAGTATAAGTAGTACTGACAGGAATGAAGTGCGCGGACTTGGTCAACCAATCCACAATGACCCAAATCGCATCAAAACCCTTCAAAGTTCGTGGAATCCCAACTACAAAGTCCATAGTGATCCGCTTCCACTTCCATTCCAAAATATCTAACCTCTGAAGTAATCCTCCTGGTCTCTGGTGCTCATACTTGACCTGCTGGGAGTTGAGACACCGTGCTACATACTCAACAATATATCTCTTCATCTGCCTCCACCAATACTGTTGTATCAAGTCCTGATACATCTTCGCGACACCCAGATGGATGGAATACCGTGAGTTGTGGGCCTCTGCTAATATCAACTCTCGAAGCCCATCCACATTGGGCATGCAAATACGGCCCTACATCATCATAACATCGTCATCACCGATAGTAACATCCCTGGAATCACCTCGACGGACCCTGTCCTAAAGTACTAACAAATATGGATCATCATATTGCCGAGCTCTAATCTAATCATAAAGAGAAGATCGGGAAGCCAAGCTAGCTAATACCCGCGGAGGGTCTGACAAATCCCATCTCACCAACTGACGCGCTAAAGCCTGAACATCAAGTGCTAAAGGTCGCTCTACTATTGAAAGGTAAGCTAGACTCCCCAAACTCTCGGCTCTGCGACTCAAAGCATCAGCCACTACATTGGCCTTCCCCGGATGATACAAAATAGTAAGGTCATAATCCTTGAGAAGCTCTAACCATATCCTCTGACGCAAATTCAAGTCCTTCTGCCTCAGCAGATACTGCAGGATACGATAGTTAGTAAAAATCTCACACTGTACTCCATACAAATAATGACGCCAATTCTTTAAGGCATGAACAATGGCAGTTAACTCAAGATCGTGTACTGGATAATTCTTCTCGTGCACCTTCAACTGTCTAGACACGTAGGCAATCACCCTACCGTCCTGCATCAATACCGCTCCCAAGTCAACTCTAGAAGCATCCATAATAGACTGTGTAAGAACCCGAACCAGTAGGCAAAACTAGTACCGGAGCTATGGTTAATGCTGACTTGAGCTTCTCAAAGCTCTCCTCACACTCATCAGACCATCTGAATGGAGCACCCTTCTGGGTCAATCTGGTCAAAGGCGAAGCAATATAAGAGAATCCTTCCACAAAGCGACGGTAATATCCTGCCAAACCAAGGAAACTCCTAACCTCTGTAGCTGAGGACGGTCTGGACCAACTCTGCACCGCCTCAATCTTCTTCGGATCAACCTAAATACCCTCACTAAACACCACGTGTCCCAAGAAAGCTATTGAACTGATCCAAAACTCACACTTGGAGAATTTTGCATAAAGCTTCTCTTCCCTCAACCTCTGTAACACAACTCTCAAATGTTGAGCATGCCCTTACTGGCTACGAGAATAAACCGGGATGTCATCAATGAACACAATGACGAATGAATCAAGGTAAGGCTGAAACACACTGTTCATCAATTGCATGAACGCGACTGGGGTATTGGTCAGCCCAAATGACATAACCAGAAACTCATAATGACCATATCTGGTCCTGAAAGCAGTCTTCGGAATGTCAGAATCCCGAATCTTCAGCTGATGATACCCAGACCTCAAGTCAATCTTGGAGAACACTCTAGCTCCCTGAAGCTGGTAAAAAAAGTCATCAATACGGGGCAAAGGATACCGGTTCTTCACCGTAACCTTATTCAACTGACTATAATCAATATACATGCGCATGGAGCCATCTTTCTTTTTCACAAACAACACCGGTGCACCCCACGGTGAAACACTAGGCTGAACGAACCCCTAATCTAGGAGTTCCTGAAGCTGCTCTTTCAATTCTTTCAACTCCGCTGGTGCCATACGATAAGGTGGAATAGAGATAGGCTGGGTGTATGGCACCAGGTCAATACCAAAATCAATATCCCTATCAGGTGGCATGCTAAGCAGGTCTGCAGGAAATACGTCCGGAAAATCACGGACGACAGGAACTGAATCAACAGAAGGAGTCTCACTACTAACATCCCTCACAAAAGCAAGATAAGACTCTCACCCTTTCTCAACCATACATTGAGCCTTCAAATACGAAATCACTCTACTAGGCACATGCTCTATAGACCCTATCCACTCAACTCTCGGAACTCCGGGCATAGCTAGGGTTACGGTCTTAGCGTGACAATCAAGGATAGCATGACATGGGGATAACCAATCCATGCCCAGGATCACATCAAAATCAACCATACTGAGTAACATCAAGTCCACTCGGTGTTCAGACCCCCAATAGATATAAGACACGACCGATACACACGGTCCACAATAATAGTATCGCCCACCGGAGTCGAAACATGAATAGACGTAACTAAAGACTCACGGGGCATATTCAGGAAGTGAGCAAAATAGGATGAGACATAAGTACGTGGGACCAGGGTCAAATAAAGCCAAAGCATTAGTGTGACAAACTGAGATAGTACCTGTAATCATCGCATCTGAGGCCATAGCATCAGGCCTAGCCGGAAGTGCATAAATACGTGGCTGGCCTCCACCTGCTCGACCTCCCCCTCTAAGGCGGCCTCTAGCTGCCTGACCACCATCTTTGGCTGCCTGGGTAGGTGGTGAAGTGACTGGGGCTGAAGTCGAGGGTTGAACCCTCTGTTGAGATGAACGGACGACGGGGACACTTCCTCCACCCATGTCCGAACTCTCCACACTCAAAACAACCACCTAGAGCTGAAGATGGGGACTAAAGAGAATCCTTGCCACCATGACAACCGCTGGATGAACCGTGCATAGAAGAACCTGATATGATGATGCTCTGGAGGAGCTCTGAGCTGGAAGGGCACTAAAAGATGAACGTCCCTGATGAGAACTGCGAGGACCCTACCCAGAATATGCGCCACTATAAGCTGGGCGAGCTGGCTGTGGAGTTCTAAATGGACGACCTCTGTTGTGCTGAAACTGCCCTCGGGGAGGGGCACCACTGAAGCTACCTGATCCCCGAGGCCTCTTGGCCTCCCTCTCCTCACGCTCCTGCCTACAAACTGACTCAATGTCTCGAGCAATGTCAACTACCTGCTCAAATGTCGCTCCCGACACTCTCTCCATGGTCATCAAAATCCGAAGCTGATACGTGAGACCATCTACAAACCTCCTAATCCTCTCCCTATCAATAGGGACTAACTCAAAAGCATGTTGAGCCAACTCGGAAAGTCGCATCTCGTACTAAGTAACTGACAACTCTCCTTGGAGCAACTGCTCAAACTGCATGCGCTGCTCCTCTCTGTGGGACTGAGGAACATACTTCTCTAAAAAGATAGTGGAGAATTGCTGCCAAGTAAGGGGTGCTGAACCAATCGGACTAAGCCTCTCAAATGCCTCCCACCAAGTGAAAGCAGCACCAGCGAACTGAAATATAGCAAACGAGACCCCAATGGTCTCCAAAATACCAGCGGTACAGAGTATCCTCTGGCACTTATCTAGAAAACCTTGGGCATATTCACCCTCTGTGCTGCTGAAAGTCGGAGGCAGAAGTCTACTGAACCTCTCCTGCCTACGCTACTCATCCTCGGGCATAGCTGGGACTACATAGTCCAAAATTGGGGCACCCGGCTGAGCTGGGACTGCCCCCGATGCCTGAATACCCTATACAGCCTGCTCAGGTGCCGGGCAGTTGGAGTCTGAATGCCTCCCCCGGTCTGAGCAGTAGTGGCAGTAGTAGACATAGCAACTGCCTGAGCTAAACTGGTACACACCGTCAATATCTGAGCCAGGGTCACTTGAAGACCCGGAATAACAATAGGCAATGTCGGTGCCTAAGCCTGTCCCGCAGGAGCACCCTCGACGGGAACCTGATCTTGAATGATAGGGGGATCCTGTGGTACTACCCCGGCTACTGCACGGGCTGGTCCCCTAACTCCACCACGGCCTCGACCCCTTGTGGGTCTGGCTTGTGTCTTGTCACCCCGATCAGTAGTGCGTGTCCTCGCCATCTGTGAGAGAATGAAACAACAGGAGTTTAGATTTCCAGAATCAATAGAATGGCATGACAGAGTTCAAGAAAATGAGATTTTTCCTAAGAGTTTTGTAGCCTCTCGAAGATAAGTACAAACATCTCCGTACTGATCCACAAGACTCTACTAAACCTGCTCATGACCGTTGAGTCCTATGTAACCTAGAGCTCTGATACCAACTTGTCACGACCCCAAATCCTAACAGGTCGTGATGGCGCCTATCGTGGAACTAGGCTAGCCAACCATCACATAATTACACATTTATTTTAATATATATTCTCAAAATCATCAATAATCAACAAACAGAGTATAAAATAATTTCTTTAAGTCTTTACGCCGCAATAATATAATCTACTGTATAAACAAAAACCCCAAGACTGGAGTCAACCGATCACGAGCATCTAAGAAATAAACTAACTCTGCTATTGTTATAATAAATGTCTATGAATCAAATATTAAGTACTATATAAAGAAGGGAAATGGAGAAGTTGCAGACGCTGCACAGCTACCTCGAAATCCAAAACGCTAATGACAACGAGCTCGGACGACTACTGCTCCGAACCGGTACCTGGATCTGCACAGGGGGGTGCAGGGAGTAATGATGAGTACGCCAACTCAGTAGTAATGAAAATAAATCACAGTCTGAAGTATATGAAACACACAGCACAAAACACCAATCTACAAAACAATAAAACATCAAGTCTCAATACAATATACATAAGTTCGAAAACCAATTTCCAGAAAATCCTTTGAAACAAGTATATTTTTTCAATATTTCTCAGTAAAACTCTCAGTAATATCAGTTTGAAAAATGAAGTGAATCATAGTCAAAAACCCAGTAAAATATCATCATAAAACTACCCCTCGGGACATAATCATCACTCGTAACAATTTCCCTCAGCACCTCACCATCACTCAGTATCAGCCCCGCGGGCAACCTCACTGTCACTCATGCCTCCCAATCACTCATCACTCGACACTCGCACTCAGTAGGTACCTGCGCNGCAAACGCTATAAACAAGACAAATCATGGAAATCATCACTCAGGCTCTCGACCTCTCTCATATCATAAATATCCTCACAATATTGTCCCTCAGCCTCACTCAGTCAGACACTCTCAACATGCCACTCGGGCCATAAATGAACGGGGTTTTCGACCCAAAATAGTATTTCACTTCAAGAAATAGTAATATCATCAAATATGAGTGTCAACAATTTCACAAGAAAGACTGAGTGTAAAATTATAGTTTCAAAGTAGTGAGAATATCAGTAAAATAGCCCCCAAGAGGTTAAAACAGATCGACACTAGGCTCCAAGCATGGCTTACAGCCCAAGTATAAGAAAACATAGAGATACTAATAACCATATGCTTTAAAAGCGGTTTCGCAACTCAATAGTTTCCCAAAAAGGAAATTTTTTCAAATTTTCAAATTCGTGCATGCCCCACATTCGTCATCCAGTGTGTGCGTTACTCCAAATCCCAGAAAGGATGTAAAGTCCGGGGTTTTATACCCTCAGGACAGGATTTAAAGATATTACTTACCTCAAACTAGCCCGAAAAGCTACTCTAGAACACACTTGCCCCTCGATTCAACTTCCGAGTGTTCCAAATCTATCAAGTTCAGATTTTTCACATTAAATTATGCTAAGGGGATGAAACTCAATCAAAAAATATCAACTTTAGCACAAAAACCGAAATTAGCCAAAACCTGACCCCCAGGACTGCATCTCGGAACTCGACAAACTTTATACCAAAACGATCCACATCATCTTACGAGTCCGTACATATAAAGAACTCTGAAATCGGAGTCCGATTGGCCCCTCAAATCACCTCTAAAAAGGTCTCTTAAACTCAAGCCCTAGTTTTCCCCTTTTTTTCCACAGATTTTTCTTAATTAAACACTGTTAATAAGGTCTTTAATCACACATAATCAAGTTAATGAGTCCAAAAATCTTACCTCAATGATGCACAAAATGTTTCCCTCTTCAAAAACCCTCAAAAAGTTCGGAACCCGCACAACAATGGTGAAAAGAGGGTTAAAAATCATGAAGTCCTCTTTTTGTACTTTTCTGCCCAGGATTTTCGCACCTGCGGCCAAAATCTCGCACCTGTGGTCCGCACCTGCGCTCAGGTGGACCGCACCTACGGTTTTTCATTAAACCGGGCAATCCGCACCCGCGGCTCCACATCCGCACCTGCGACCTGCGACCTCGCAGGTGCGATCGAGTGTCCGCACCTGCGCCTTTTCCCTGGGCTGGCCAACTTTCTCACCTGCGGAGCCTCTCTCCGCTCCTGTGGTTCCCTATCTGCAGGTGCGGTTACAACAGTAAAATCACACCAGCAGCCGAAAGCTGCATTTTTCCAACTCCAAAATTTCCGTTACCCATCCGAAATCAATCCCGAGGCTCCCGGGACTTCAACCAAACCTATCAACACATCCCACAACATCATTCGAACTTAGTCGAGCCTTCGAAACACCAAAAACAACATCAAAACACCAAAATCACCTTGAATTCAAGCCTATGAACTTTGAAATTTCTAAAATCCACAAACGATGACGAAACTATCCAATACACATTCGATTGACCTGAAATTTTGCAGACATATCCAAAATGACATTACGAACCTGTTCCAACTTCCAGAATTCCATTTCGACCCGATAGCCTATTTTCCATTGCCGACCGGAAATCACCAAAAACTAACTTTCGCCAATTCAAGCATAATTCTACACTGGACATCACAAAAATATTCCGAACACACTCCTAAGTTCCAAATCACCTAACGAAGCTATCCGAACCATAAAATCCGCATTCCGAGGTCGTTTACCAACAACTCTCAGTTGACTTTTCTAACTATAAAGTTATTCTTAGAGACTAAATGACTCAATTCTCACTATAATCATTCTGAACCCGAGCCAACCGACTCTAACACATCATAAACAGTATAACCAACCTATGACAAGACAGTAACAGTAAATATAATGCAGATTCTACGTAACGACCGACCGGGTCATTACAGAATTGGACTGAGCTTGTGTTTGAACTATGAGATTTTTTTATGTATTTTTTGGTATAAGAGATACTTAAATGATTAATTTCAATAACTACAAGGATACTACGCTAAAGAGCACTACATTTTACTACGCTAAAAGGGCACTACAATACAAATACAAGCACTACATTAGGCCACAAGGTACCACTAGAGGGAACTAAAGTAACAATTTCTCTATTTTACTAGTCTTTAAGCAAATAAATAATCTAAGCCGGATAAAAATAACAAATAAATTTAATCACAAATAATCCACGAAAATACATATACCACAGTAAAAAGTAACTAATTAACATTTTTTTAACAACTAATAATAGTTTCTCTATTTTACTAATTTTTTTAGCACACTAATATTATAGTCCGGATAAAAATAACAAATTAGTTAAATCGCAAAACAATCACAAAACAACATAGAACACATTAAAAACAACTAATATGCATTTTTTATACGAGTTTTAATAAAACCTAAGTTGGAATACATCGATTTTAAGTTTTTAGAAAGTTGAAGATTTGGTGATTTGGAGTCGAAACAAGCAACCCACTATGAGATAACGCCTTAGCTAGGAGGTGGGACCGAGAATCTACACTTTTTGTGGGAACCGTTGGGCTCCACTCGAGATTTTTCTTTTTATTAAAAATGGGGGGAGGGACCGCTGTTTCTATTCTTTAATTTTGGGAGGGGGAGGGGGGGGGGGGAGGGGGGGCAGGGGACGACACTGGTTTGGTGGGTAAGGGGACTGGACACCCTTTTATGTGGGTATAACGCCCTTTATTAAGGCGCTTTACTATACCGTTTTAATAAAGAGCGCTATACCTTCCCGCTCATTTCAAGTTTAAATATAACACTCTTTTAAAGGGTGTTATACCTTAACGGACAAACGGCCACTATAAAGGGTGTTATACCACATGTGACAGATACACTCTTTAAAATGGCGTTATATAAATTTTGGTCACTATATATATTTGCTTTTTACATATTAAATTTTTTAAGTCCAAAAGATCCATATTTTAGTTCCGGGCCACGCAGATTGTCAAGAAACATAATATGAAGGCTACCTACAATGTCATCATCCTTGCTCCAATTGGAATGTCTTAATATACTCTCTTTCTATGAAAATTGCTTTTTTAATCCTAAAGAAGCAATTAGAAGATTGATGTATCTGTCACATGTGGTAGTTGAGTCGTGGACTTCCCACATATATAACCAAATCAATCAATATAATTTCCATACAACCTAATTAAGTTGTTCCCACTGTATTTTCTACTATTTGATTCTTTCTTTCTATTTTTAGCAACAAGTGGTATAAACCAAATGTATGAAAGTGAAACAAAAATTAGTAATGTTTGACGAGGAAATAACCTAAGATGATAACTTGACAAGACTTAAGAGAGCTTCATTGCTTGAACGGATTTCAACAAGTTTCTATATTAAGAGATTGATAGGTTCGACTAAAAATCTTCTTGTTTCTTTTCCTCGACTTGAAAAATATAAAGAAAATCTCGATTTCTACATAACAATCCTGAAATTGATGAATATGTAAAAAGCTCAATTTTATGAGTAAAGGGGGCAAATTGGGAAAGTTCCTTCCTCTTGTTGTTAACATTTTTATTTTCGCTATTAGAGACTACTAGTTTAACTTATTTCAATTTGCACCCAATAAATTCACTTAAGGGGTAAAACACTTCCCCTCGGTAAATTCTTTAGCTAGTTGCTCTTTTCGTGTTACTTTTTGTCACGAAATTCATCTTAATACTACTATTACTATTACTTCTTTCATTAAAATAAAAACTAGTGTAAACCCACCACATTGCGCGATTCTCCACCATATATAAATATGCACGTACATCTTAAAAAGACGACTAAATTAAATATATAATATTTATATATACATTTCAGATAACAAATCAAATATATTCATGCACCTAAATCACTAAACAATCGCTTCATTAATCAAAATTACTTATTACTTAAATCATTCGGCTAACTAAACCAACTAAGATGCACTCATTTAACACTAAATAATATCATACGGCACAACTAACTAATATTGATACATTATTATATATACAAATTGCACTTATCAATATAAATATTCACATTAGGAATATACCCCCTCCAAACTCCAAAATGAATACGTGTAAAAGGGATTAACCAATCAGAGATCTGAAAAATATCCTCCAACAAAACACTTAGTGGGCGTTTGTACATAAGAATGGTAAAATTCGAAAAAATGGTGAAAAATTTTTCAAGTGAAAACGGTGTTTGAAATTTAGAGTTGTGTTTGGACATAAATTTCAGTTTGGGTTATTTTTGAAGTTTTGTAAGTGAATTTTGAAAAATAATTTTTTGAAGTTTTTCAAATTTTCAAAAACTTTCAAAATACATCTTCAAATGAAAATTGAAAATTTTATAAACAAACACTGATTTCGGTATAAGGTAAATTTTTCTTGAAAAAATCTTCCATCAAATTTTATGTCCAAACGGCTACTTAGCCGCAAAACCAACCCAATCCCCTCCAAACAGCATAAAGCCTAATTAACCATACAATAGAATCCTTCAATACTCGTATCACAGGCGCCTAATCCCACTTTCAAAAATGCCATACGCATTCTTTTAGTTATTTATTATATATAAAAGATAACATTAACAAAGAGATTTCATCTAGATATTTTATAATATCATTCTGGAAATCACGAGAAGTTTCTTATTTTACATCAGATCTTTTTTTTCCCCTCTAATGAAGCGCTGTTAGGTCATACTAACCTGTCTCTGTACTGAAAGGAATAATTACAAGATAAACGACAATTGTACATTAAAAAGAGGCCCACTTAATGAGGTTTATATTATGTTATATTTTCTTCCATGTTTCATCTTCTTAGGTCCTAAGAAGAGGAAGGAGAGGGAAAAAGAGACAAAGGCATAATAGACATCATTATAAAGTAGTGAGAAAAATGCAAGTGCTAACATTGTTGTAAGGTCTGACCTTATAATACTAAATTAATTAATACCACCTAGAAGGAAATGGTCCTAGTTGATTGAGGTTGTCGTGGCCACTTTGTAACCTTATTATCATTAATAATATAACATAAGTGTCTTTTTAATCTTTCCAAACATGGAAATGTTTGAAAATAAACATATTGGGTGCGTGATTATGGCTACCAAAAGTGCTTAACCCTCTCTTTAAGTATATGGGTTTAATTTAAGTGCATGCCGACATGTAATCTTTTTACACTTCTAGGTTAAGGTAACATACAACACTAACTTATTGTCTATAATAATTCTACTCTAATCCGTTATAGGTGGATGGACAGAGGCGTCGGGAGAATCGTCTTAGTATAAGTACTATCAAGTATTTCTTGCCCGAAGATATTTATGAGGCAATAATTGAGATCCAATTTCAAACAGAGCTTAAGATAGAGGAAGCTCTTCGTTCGAACAGGGTTCAAGAAGATTCCATTTTAGAGAAAAGGCATCAGATTAGGGAGGTGTTCTTCTTTTCTAAAGGTAGCACATTCTCATTGGATACGTACTTATACAAATTATACGAAATAATGTGATAAAATTGACTAAAATGCACTGATAGCAAAAATAATTGAACTTCCAATTACAGATGTTAAGCTAGCGTTTGGCCATAAATTCTAAAATTTGTTTTGAAAAATCTTATTTGGGTGAAGTTTGGTTTGAAGATGAAAATGTGTTTGGACATCAGTTTTCAAAACATATTTCCCAAATTTATTTTGGAAAAACATCAAACATGACTTATACCCACAAGTTCTAAAAACTATCACAAATATCCAACAGTACCATTATCAATAGCATTTATTATCTTTTCGCAAATCATAGTCCCGAACATAAATAAATTTGATACAAAATTATCATTTTTATAATGATGAACTACATGATACACTATGAGATGACCGAGAAGCGAGAACGAGAAGACGAAGTTATATTTTTACGAAATAATAAATGGTGGGCTCTTTTATAAAACACAAAAGTTTGGGGTAATTTTTAAAAAATGTAATAATAGTGATATTTGGGTCCAAAATCAGCTATTGAGCTGGTTTTGGGATTTGAGATTTTGCCAAGATGTAGGCAAAATTTATGGCCAAACATGTATTTGCCAAATAAAACGCAAATTTATTATGACGATCTATGACCAAATGGGTCCAAAATCCTTTAAATGCTACTCCCTCCGGTTCACAATAAGTGACCAGCTTACTTTTTTATTTTGGTTCAAAATAAGTGTCCATTTATATAATCAAGAAATAATTCAATTTGTTTTTACAAAATAACCCTTATGTACATAACCCTAAAAATAATTCTTACTCCTCACATTAAATAGTTAATTAGGGGGAATTTAGTCATAATAGATATTTTTATATAAAAAGTAATATTTTCTTAATGAGCGTGCTAAAAGCAAACTGGTCACTTATTGTGAACCGGAAAGAGTATCTCTCTTCCACCTTTACGTGCTTCCTATTTTCCATTAACACTGCCGTTCTCCTTTTTTTAGATTAAAGTTATATATACTTATGGAAGCATGTTAGATAGCATTTTATGAGGCTATCAATAAATGCTTATCGTAAGTATTCTATATAATTATTTTATAAGTGATTTAATTATGAATATACTCTTTATGCTTCTACTAATGTTAAATTTCTTTCATTTTGTATTAGCTAAAATATGGGGTTTACAGATAGACGTTTCTCGAACAGATACGTCGTAGTGATGATAGAATGAAGAAGATTCAGCAGAGAGTTAATATCGGATACAAATTTGATACTGGTGTTGTACGAATTCAGAGAACATAAAGATCAGAGAATTGAATTTGAAAGCAAGGTACCGTGGAGAAAAAGAACATTGGAGCATCGGTTACGAAAAATCTCAACATTTATTTCCAATGTTATGCATTCATCAAGAGGAGTTTTTATTTATCTTTAAGAGGGCGAGATTTGAAGATCTTGTGTCCTCAAATTTAACTATAAATAGTAGCATTTGTACTTTTTGTAAGGAAACAAAAAATAAGGATTACAAAGGTATCTCTCTTTTTCTTAGTTTCCTAAGTTTATACAAAAAAAAAAAAAGTTGTAATTGAAGCTTTCTAGTTATCCTTGATTCCAATGGAATCAATTTGAATTTTAGGCTTGTTCTTTCATAAATTATCTTTATATTGTTACCCCTATTAATCAAATCATCTTAATACACATTTTTATAAATCACGTAAACAAATTCAATTCTAATTTTTTACGATTTAAAAGTTTGGCGTCGTTGGTGAGGAATACACAATTGTGGTGTTATTTTGATCTGCTCATTTTTTACTAGCGTGTTTTAGAAATTTTTTGTTTTAGTAAACATACTGCAGCTATGGCACACAACGATGTTAACAATTTGCTCAACGTTGTTGTGAACAACAATAACGAGCCTCTGAGCAACGTACAACTGGTATGCAGTGAGTCGAAACAAGACGATTCAACTGGAGAAGCTCATTATGATGGTAATGAATCAACTCCAAGCGGGGTGAAAAAGAATGCTCGGCATGCAAGGAGCCCCAATCCTGATGATTTGGATGATGAGCCCGTAGACAATACCGTAAAAGTTTTGAGAGTGCACCAACAGAAAATTATGAACCATCTCTCAAGACATGAATAGATAATGATTGAGCTTAAAAAAGATATATTAGCGGCTTCAAACAATTTAAATGGTGGAATTCGAGCCCCTCCGGACGTGCCTATAAGTCAAACAGTTGCAAGAACCGGTAACATAGCTTCAAGAGGGGATCTTAGATCAAACAATAAGTAGACAGGCCGTGCAAGGGATGGATCAGATTGTGGGGGCACCTCCGGTCTTAAAAGGCTTTGACTCAAAGAAGTACATACAGTTGCTGTTCAAACCAAGTGCGTTTTCAGAGTTGACTCTAAAGTGGTCTAAGATGCCAAATATTTCAAAATATGATGGGACATCAGATCTACAAGAACACATTATAACTTACACCTCTGGTGTAAAGGGAAACGATTTAACTCCACACGAGATCGAATTAGTTTTGGTAAAGAAATTCGGGTAGACCTTAACGAAAGAGGCTTTAACGTGGTATTCGCTTTTACCTGAATATTCAATTGACTCTTTTTAAATGCTTGCAAATTCTTTTATCAAAGCTCACACTGGAGAAAGGAAAGTTCAAGCTTGGATAGCTGACATTTTCATAATTGCTCAAGGAGACTCAGAGTTACTTCAAGATTTGGTGATAGGGTTCTAAAAGGACAGAATGTTGTTACTAGCGGTACCACATGAATGGGCAGAAAAAACATTTACCAAGGGCCTTAATTCTTTTAGATCTGATGCCTCAAGGAAACTGAAGGAAAGATTGTTGGAATTTCAAGCAACCACATGGACTGATGTCCATAATTGCTATGAACCAAAAAGAGAATTGAAGACGATCAGTTGGGTTTCTCAGTTTCTTTCAAGGTCTGTAACAGTGATTGAAACCTAGAAAGGTAAAAAAATAACCTCGATGCAGATTGAAGGTCATCTAGTATCCATTTTCAATCATATGTGTCAAACGAAAGACAAGGGTGTGGAATTAGAGGTTATCGGTTGTTGGAAAGACCTAGACGGGATAAGAGGACTGACCATGGACAAAGTAGTCGAACTGTGCAAGATAAAGAATCATCGGGGTTCCTGGATTCATGCTATCCTGGGTTTTCTGATTACAATTTCATTATTAGCTTGGTGAAGTTAGTTTCTGTCATAAGGAACATAAAGGAAGCAAGGTTCTCGTAATCAACTCGATTCGACGCCAGTCAAAGAGATCCTAGCTTATGGTCTGAATTTCATGGCGCACATGGTCATAAGACTGGGGACTGCACACACCATCGTGAAGAGGTAGAAATGTTGCTAACAAGGGACCATCTTAGGCAATTCTTGAGTGATCGTGTCACGACCCGAAATTCCCACCGTCAGGACCGTGATGGCGCCTAACGTTGAACCCGCTAGGCAAATCAACGTAAATGCTCAATTTTTGCTAAAGTCCTTTATTATTAAGTGAGAACAAGTAAAATATGACCTTTTCATAAATAAAAGCATAAAATGAGAACAGTTTAAAAATACATAACTAAATCCACAAATTTTACGAATTCTCAAAATAACCAACCCAGATCTTTGGAATCACAATGTCATGGACTATCTATGATTATTACATATAAAGGTCCGAAAGAAATAACTACATCTATTTTGAAATACTAAAAATAGAATGAAGAAGTGGAAGGGGACGCCAAGGCCCGCGGACGCCTGCAGGACTACCTTAGTGTCTCTGGGTGGACTGAAGAAATCCTCCTAGCTCAATGTCCACAGGGTCCTGTACCAGGATCTGCACAACAAAAAGTGTGCAGGTGTAGTATCAGTACAACCAACCCCATGTACTGAGTAACTGTCAAGCCTAACCTCGGCGAAGTAGTGACGAGGCTAGGACACAACAATGATACAATCTGTGCAATTTTATAACATACGAAAGAAATAACAACAACCGAAAATAATCAACCAAGTACAAGATAAAGGGGGGGGGGGGACATGCTGGGGAAAAAGAGATAGAAAATAACAAGTATAACAGCATAAGGCAACAATTTAAATATCAAAGTAACAACAGGAAATATCAACACAGAGAAAGCAAGTGCACGACGTCACCCTTCATGCTTTTACTCTCATCCTCACCAAAACAAGTACACGACATCACCCTTCGTGCTTTTACTCTCATCCTCACCAAAACAAGTACACAACATCACCCTTTGTGCTTTTACTCTCATCCTCACAATAAGTAAATAGAAACGGCACAACATTATCCTTCGTGCTTTTAATATCATATCATGGAACGACATTACCCTTCGTGCTTTTACACTCTCATCTTCACAATAAATAAATACACGGCATCACCCTTCGTGCTACACTCTTCCTCACCCAAACAATATCACAACAACAATTTGGCAAGGAAGAAATCAACAACATGAACCATAACAATAAATCATAACATCCCGGCAAGGGAACAACAACAGAAATAACATCGTTCCGGCAAGGGACACAACTATAACCATTCTCACTCAAGTACATAACTTTACGAAATATTTCTCAACCGAAAAAAATATTCAACAGTACTCACAACTAAGAATTTCCATCAAATGAACCACCACCAAAGCGGAATTTAATCCAAAACACAGTAAATATCAATGGAAATCACATAATTCATAATATCCGACTCACGGGCATGCTTGACACCAACATATAGGCACTCGTCACCTCACTTATACGTTGAACATGAAATAAACACATAGCACATAAGACTCAACGCCTATTCCCTCAAGCTAAGGTTAGGCCAAACACTTACCTCGATTTCCACGACCAAAATCACGCCTCAATCACCGCTTTTCCATTTGAACTCGACTCCAAATCAATTGTATCTAAACATAATTGACTCAATAACATCAATAAACGCTAAATAATACAATTCCAATGCTTACTTATAGACTTTCTAAAATTCCCAAAAATCCAAAAATCTACCACGGGACCGCTTAGTCAAAACACGAGGTTCGGACCAAAACCCGATCACCCATTCACCCATGAGCCCGAATATGTAATTAGTTTTGAAATCCGACCCAAAAACGAGGTCTAATTCCCAATTAATCAGAAAGCCCTAACTCTACCCAAATCCCTAATTTTCTACCCTTAAACTCATGTTTTTGGCCTAGAAATCTAATGGGTGTTGATAAATATTGAAGAAAATGAGTTAAGATTTCATACCTATGAAGTTTTGGTGAAGTTTCCTTCCAAGAATCGCCCAAAGTGAAGTGAAGACGAAGGAGTTATGAAAATTGGGTCTAATCCCGTAATGGGTTCTGTTTTTTACCAAAAAGAATAACTAGGCGAAAATGTGCATCGCGTTCGTGATGGCCTAGATTTCCAGGCCTACGCGTTCGCGAGCTTCAGGCCGCGTTCGCGTAGTGTTATGACCAGCCTGCCCCCACTTACCCTACGCGTTCGCGATCCTGTGGACGCATTCGCGTAGAGTTCCAGAACTACCCTCCTCCGGGTCCCCTTTGTGCTACGCGTTCGTGTGAGGCTCTTCGCGTTCGCGTAGAGAATCGGCCCCAAGCTTCGCGTTAGCGACCAAAGCCCTGCGTTCGCGTAGGCTTAACTTGCCCCCATCCCAACCTGTGCATCGCGTTCACGTGACTTGCACCGCGAACGCGAAGGTCAAAGACCTGGACACTAGAAGACTATGCAAACACCAGATTTTAAGCCTAAACATCACCCCGACGCCTATCCAAAATTCACCCGAGCCCTCGGGGCTCCAAACCAAATATGCACACAACCTCAAAAACATCCTACAGACTTATTCGTGCGATCAAATCACCAAAATAACATCATAAACAACGAATTTAACCCCAAAATCAATGAAAATTTCCAAAACTTCTTAAACATCAGACTTTACATTTACGGGTTCGAATCACGTCAAATGACTTCTGTTTCTTATCAAACTTTACAGACATGACATAAATATTATATCGAACCTGTACCAGGCTCCTGAACCAAATTACGGGCCCGATACCACAGGTTTCACATATACTTAAACTTTCAAAAATCATTTATAATTTCAGAAAACAATTTCTTTCAAAAATTCATTTCTCGGACTTGGGACCTCGGAATTCAATTTCGGGCATACGCCCAAGTCCCATATTTTCCTACGGACCCTCCGGGATCGTCACGGGTCCGGGTTTATTTATTAAGAATGTTGACAAAAGTCAACTTAAATGCAAATTTCAGAACAAAATTATCATTTTCTCAGTTTTTCACATAAGGCTTCCCGGCTACACGCTCGGGCTGCGCATGCAAATCAATGTGAGATAGAAGGAGGTTTTCATGACCTCGAAACACAGAATTAACTAAAAATATATGGGATGACCTTTTGGGTCATCACAGATTGGGCTAAGAATAATTACGGTAAATTCTGTAATGCAATAGAACCGGTGAAACCAACAGGGTCTCCTTATCTCACTATCAACATGCTTTTCAGAGGATTTGAAGTGAATAGTGTGATGTTTTCAGCTACAAGGAAGAAAAAGATATTGGTCACTCATGGAATGAGGATCCATGAAGTACCAGATGATGATGAAATTACTTTCAATGAGAAAACTATATATGGTCTTATTTTACCACGTAATTATGCTCTGGTAATATCTTTAAATGTTTTAGATTTTAAAATTAAATGTGGTGTTGGTTGATCGAGGTAGTTCGGCCAATATCATTCAACTAAGAGTCCTAGAGGAAGCAAAGCTGGCTGGAAGCATAGTTCCGACAACAAATCTTTGGCTGGATTCAATTTAACAAGTGTAATGACTCGATGAGAGATCGTGTTGCCTACGTACGCTGATGGAGTGACAAAATCAATCTTATTTGAAGTTGTGGATAGAGATATTTGGTACAATGTGGTTCTCGGTAGGCCATTGATTTATGATACGAAGATTGTTCCATCAACTTAACCAATTGCTAAACTTCACAACACCTGACGGAGCCAACCAAATTAGAAGTGACCAGCCCGCTGCAAATGAAATGAATGCAATTACTTTGTCTAACAGCAAGGCGGATGGAATCATTAAATAACAATTACATATTTTGGTGCCAACTTCCAATTCAATCCCCATGGCAATACTAGGGAAGATAAATTTGAAGAGGAGACCCAATTATTTATCAGGTACGTAGATCTTACAAGATATCCGAGGATACATATGCAACAAGATCAACTACGGAGGAACTCAAACAAGTCATTTTGCTCACCGAGTTTCCGGAAAGAAAGGTTTAGCCGGGGACGAGTTTAAGCCCCAAACTCGGACATAAAATTATTGAATTTCTTAAATCTAATGCTAATTGTTTTGCGTGGTCTCATTTAGATATGACCGGTATTCCATTCGAAGTGGAAGTTCACAAGCTACGCTTGGACCCCAATTTCCCTCCGATAAAGCAGAAAAAATGGCTAATAACCGAGGTCAGAAATAGGTCTGTTAAGGAGAAGGTAACCATGTTACTTAATATTAGTTTAATACGAGAAATTGAATATCATGATAGGTTAGCTAATGTAGTGGTAGTACCAAAAAAGAATAACAAATTAATAATGTGTATTAATTTTAAGGATTTAAATAAGGCTTGCACTAAAGACTCTTTCCCATTGCCGAACATTTGATCAAATGGTTGATTCCATGGCTTGTCATGAATTCATGAGTTTCCTTGACGCGTATTCCGGATATAATCAAATAAGGATACATCTAGAGGATTAAAAAAACTTCATTTATTACTTATTTCGGTACTTATTGTTATAATGGGATGCCTTTTATGCCTAAAAATACTGGAGCCACTTATTAGAGGCTCGTGAACAAGATATTTGTGCATCAAATTGAGAAAACTATGTAAGTTTATACTAATGACATGTTGGTTAATTCTCTTAATGCAGGGGATAACTTGAGTCATTTGCAAGAAACATTTGACATATTAAGGAAGTACAATATGAAGCTTAACCTTGAGAAATGTGCTTTAGGAGTTGTGACCAAAACCATTTCTCGGTTTCTTGATATCGCAACAAGGAATTCAAGTAAATCCAGACAAGGTTAAGGACATAGAAGATATTCCTGATCAACTTAATAGAATAAAGGAAGTGCAAAGGTTGACTAGAAGATTGGAAACCCTTAGTAGGTTTATATCTAGGTTCTCAGAAAAGCGTCACCATTCTTTTCATTATTGAAAAAGAAGAATGGCTTCGTATGGACTCGGAAATATTATCAAGCATTGCAGAATTTGAAAAACAATACTTGTCCGGTCCACCTTTGATGTCCAACCCAAAGGATGAGGAGCAGTTGTTAGTGTATTTGGGGGTGTCAGAAGTGACCGTAAGTGTATTTTTAGTCCGGAAAGAAGAAGGTACATAATACCCTATTTATTACGTTAGTAAATACTATCAGATACGAAAACTTGATATCTGCACTTGGAAAAGCTGGTGTTGGCTCTCGTAGTTGCCTCTTGAAAGTTTAGACCACACTTCAGTGTCACCCTATAATCATTGTGACGATTTTTCCCCTATGGAATGTCCTTCACAAGCTTGAGTTATTAGGTTGATTGGCTAAATTGGAAGTAGAAATTATTGAGTTTGATTTTTTATATAAACCATGGATATCAATCAAGCCACAAGTTTTGGCCGACTTTGTGGCTGACTTCAGTCTAGCAATGATGCCTTGAGCTGCAAAAGAAGCAGTTTTAGTGTTGGGGACTGTGTTCTAGAGTTTGGACCTTGTTTACGGATGGATCATCCAATGCTAAAGGGTCCGGTCTGGGATAGGATTAGGTACTCCTTCTGGAGAAATTCTAAGGCAGGCCATACAAACTGTTCCTTTGACTAATAATAAAGTCGAGTATGAGGCCATGATGGGGACTAGGTTCCGAGGTGATTGAAGTAAAATGTGATTTCCAGCTAGTGTTCAATCAGACATATGGGATTTACGACGCTAAAGAAAAGCGTATGCAGCAATACGTAAACAAAGTTCACGTTTTGTGTTACCGGTTCAACGAGTGGAAAATCATCCATATCCCAAGAGAGGAAAACATGGAAGGTGATGTGTTTGTTAGCTAAGTTGGGTTCATCAACGGATCTTAAAGGCACAAATTCAGGTTCGGTTGTGCAGTTGATACATTCAGTTCTAGATACGGGTGGCTATTATGAAGTACATTCAATAAACTTAGTTTGAGATTGGAGAAATGAATTTATTGATGCCTAAGGATCCTAAAACCTCACATGAACTCAAAACTACGGCTTCTCGGTATTTGCTTGTTAATGGACGACTGTATCAGAGATCTTTTCAGGGTCCATTCGCTCTATACTTAGGTCCCGCGGAAGCTGATTATTTAGTGAGGGAAGTTCTTGAAGAAGTTTGCGGTAATCATTTCAGAGCAACTTCGTTAGTGCTAAAGTTAATGAGAGTTGATTATTATTTTCCCTAATAGAGAAAGATACAAAATCATTTGTTTAGAAGTATGATAAATGTCAACATTTTTCTCAGTTAGTACAATAACAGACAGAACTTATGCATTCAGTTGTGTCACTCTGGCAATTTATGAAATGGGAGATGGATATAGTTGGACCTTTTCCTCAAGGACCCGGGCAAGTAAAATTTCTTTTCATTATAAATGGTTATTTCTCTAAATGGGTTGAAACGTGTACTTTGAAGAAGATTGGAGAACGAGAGGTGATAGATTTCATCTGGGATCACATTATTTGTCGATATGGAGTAGCAAAAGAAATTGCTTATGACGATGGCCATAATTTGTTGGCTCAAAAGTCACAAAATTCTTAGAGGGATTGAAGATTAAAAGGATTATATTATCTCTGTATTATCTAATTACTGATGGTCAAGCTGAGTCAATTAACAAGGTAATAATTCAAAAGCTGAAGATAAAGTTAGAGGATACTAATAGCCTAAAGAGTTACCAGAGGTATTATGGGCATAAAGAACCACGAGAAAATAAGCATCAGAGAAACGCCTTAGTCCCTTGTATATGGAGCAGAGACTCTGATTCAGGTGGAGCTAGGTGAACCAACTATGAGATTTTCTTGGATAAGTGAGCAAGAAAACGATGAAGCTATGTTGATTAAGCTAGATTTGTTTTGAGCATCAGGATTTGGCTTATGTAAAGATGATAGTGCAGACGCAAAGAATTGAGAGGTATTATAACAGTAGAAAAAATCTCTGTTATTTTAAAGCAGAAGACGTAGTTCAATGAAAAGTAACTCATAACACCCAGGAAGTTAACATCGGAAAGTTGAGGCAAAATTGGAAAGGTCATTACTGAAATTAAGCTATAACGGGAAAATGCTCATATCAACTAGAAAATCGAAATGGCGATAAATTGCTAAGCAATTGGAACGTGATCCATCTCAAAAGGTATTGATGATAAGGCTGAAAGTACGCACTGCACTCTTTTTTTCTTTGTCTAGTTTTTGTCCCAAATTAGTTTCTGACAAGGTTTTTAATCAGTCAACAATATAAAGTGTATTATGAAGACAAATTATTAATGACAATAGAAAATACAATGTTTGAATTCTCATGCTTTGCATTCTAACACTAGGATGGAAGCTTCCTACTAGTACCGGATCGTGATAAAAAACACTAAAAGCGTTAGTGCTAGCTTGAAAGTAAAAGCAAGAGAAATATATTATCTGGTAACACAGTAATGTCATGGACTGCTGAAACCAGGGGAACATATTAGGAACGTAGAAGTTTAATTGTTATGGATCACTTCAAGCTGAGACCGGGGACTGTACATCCAGCCACGTAGAGTTAAGAAGTTCGAGTTAGCCACATATATTTTCAGTTTGGTTATTTGGGAAATGTAATTTTCTTACGTGTTCAAATGTATTTTTACAAATAGAAGGAATAAATGAAATTTATTTTGTTTCTAGACAACTCTTATTTCTTGTCCAAAAACTTTGTATTTTCTATATTTGAATGTTATAAAAACATCAAAAATAAGTGCCGGAATAAACAGAAGAAGTCTTCTTCAAGAGTACCATAAACATAAGGGCCCTCTATTATGAAACCTTTTCAGTTAAAGGTTAAAAACTGGAATATAAAATTCCTATAATTTTCGATAATAAAATCAACCGGATGCGGAATTTTCTAGACTTTATTAATAGAAAAGCAGGGATCAAAGGATATCTTTGGCTAATTTAAAAATCCTGAGAAACTAAGGAAAAATATTTTTCATTTTAAAGTTCCGAGCCCAAAAATGAGCCTAGAATCGATATAAGAGTATTTTCAAAACAACTTTAAAAGATAAATAAATCTGCTTTATCAGCAGAGGTTGAGGGTTAGGAGGATTCTAGGTTTGGAGCATTCCCCGGGCCTGTATCTTTCGGAGCGAAGGTTGCTCATCTTTGTGCTCAACATATTCACCTTGTTCTTCAAACTCTAAGGATTCAAAGCAAGTTTTTGAAGATCTTGAAGCAGTAGGTCGGGCAGTTATATTCTCGAAGGAGGTTGTTTCCAAGGCACGAGCCTCAACAATGCAGTCCTCTATATTTGCAATGCTAATTTTGGCATCCTCCGAAGTCTTCCTTCGCATGATGTAAACATCATGAGTGTTATCAAGCACGAAGGAATCCTCTTGAGCTCGGAATCTAGCTCGTAGTTCTTGGATCTTCAACTGCAACCATTCGTTCTCTACCTTTAGAATCTTGTAGGTCTCCGCCAGGTCAGAATTAGTTTTTGTGTGTTCCCGGTTTTGTGTAATGACTTTCGGAGCCTTTCTTCCATTTTGGCCCTTTTCTCTTCGGCCACAGTAGCTTCATCAATTTTAGAGCCCAAGTTAGCTTCTAAGGTTCTGACCCTTTCCATGGAAGCGGACTCACGTTCAACAGTCGAAGTCACAACGCCCTGCAACTCCGCCCATTTGCCCTTTAGTTCGGCAAGTTCAGAATGTAGATGAGTGGCTTCCTCACTATGAGCACTTTTTTCTTGCTCTATTATCTCCAACCAGGCCTCGAGCTCTTCCATTTGTATAAGCTTGGCCTCTAAAGACTTGTCACGACCCAAATTCTCCCTCCCTGAATTGCCGTGACCGCACGTAGCCTCTCGTACTAGGTAAGTCTAACACTTTGCGGGAGTGAAATGAAAACATGAAAATTAACAACTAACAGTAATAAATAGTTTGAATAAGCAATTGTGATGTCGCTCGACATATAGAATAGTTAACTCTTGAAATATACATAACAGTCCAAGACCCGGAACACTATAAGTCACCAGCTTCTACGAAGTTCTAACTGTTCTTTACATCACTGTTTATAGAAATAAGAGAAGAATGAACATAAGGGGATAGAGGGGGAATCCGAGGATCTGCGGGCCCGGGCAGATGTACCTTGAAGTCTCCGAAAATAGCAGCGACTATAACTAAAGACGAGGTTGGTAGGAGGAACCTGGATCTGCACACAAAAAACATGTGTAGGAAAGGTCGTGTGTACACCAACGGTACCCAGTAAGTGTCAAGCCTAACCTCGGTCGAGTAGTGATGAGGTCAGGTCACGGTCCTACCGGTATATATATAATAAATCAAGACAGAATGAAATATCGCAGTAAAATAAAGATTGAAATTCAACAAGAATGAAATCATAAACATTTACGGCTCGGTACACAGAGATAACAACAGGGGATCCCCCGAGTTACCGTCTCGTAGTCACAAACGTAAATATGCTGGGGGATATCCCGGAATACCGTTCCGTAGTTCCAAAGTAAATATGCAAAACAGGGGGGATCTTCCGGAATACCATTCGTAGTCCCAAAGTAAATATAAAGGGAGATCTCCCAAAATACTGTTCCGTAGACCCAAAAGTAAATACACAACTCAAACAATAGATTTTAACAGCTACAACACGGAATCCTACAATTTAGACTAAGTACAAGTCAAGGAAACCAGGAAAATTCACTAAAACATGTTGCATAGAATTCAAATAAACCATTAATTCACTAATCTAACAGGACACTACACATGCTTGTATGACTCAAATAAGAAGGAAATGGATCATTACTTAGCAAAAATTGGGTTTTTACAACAATTAGCCCGTGTATGTACTCGTCACCGCATGTACACACGGCTCACATATCAAAACAGTACCAAATCCTAAGAGGAGTTGCACCACACAAGGTTAGGCAAGACACTTATCTCAAACCAAGCTCAATTAATCCATGACAATGCTCTTTCCACGAAATCCGACTCCGAATGACCCAAATCTAGCCAAAATCAATTACATATCATAAATATAATTACAAGGAACTAATCTAGCTACTGAAATCAAAGTTAAAGCAAGAAATTGGAAAATCACCCTAAAATTCCTCGGGCCCACTTCTCGGAATCGGGTAAAAGTCACAAAATATGAATACCCATTCACTCACGAGTTCAATCATACCAAAATTGTCCAAATCCGATATCGAAATCCTAATCAAATCTCAAAAACATAGTTGAAAAACTTCAACCCTTCTTCCCAATATTTCTCACCCAATTTCCTTAATTTAATGAATAAAACAACTATAGATTAATGGAATGCAACCAAAAGTGAGTTAGGAATCATTACCCCAAGGCTTCCTCTAGAAATCTCTCAAAAATTCGCCTAATTTCGTACTCTCAAGTCCAAATGATGAAAAATGACATAAACCCTCGATTTGGCCCTATTTCTACTAGAGATCTTGCTTCTGCGAGCCTTCAACCACATTTGTGGTACCGCACCTATGAATATACCATCGCAGGTGCGGAAATCATTAAAGGGGGAAGGGACCACATCTGCGGCAAGGGACTCGCACCTGCATGTGCGCACCTGTGGGCATTGCAGATGCGGAAATACCCTCGCACCTGCAGATGCGGAAATACCCTCGCACTTGTGATCCCTGGACAAGCCTCCAATTTCCTCTTCTACACTTTGTGCGTCGAATGTGGGATCCCGCACCTACGTTCTCCCCACCGCAGGTGCGAAAACACCAGATGCCTGAAGACTTAAGCAATAATACAAATCCAACTTTTGATTCGTTAAGCACCTGAAACTCACCTGAGGCCCCCGTGACCTAAACCTAACATACCAATCAATCCTAAAACACAATAGAACTTAGTCGATCCCTCAAACTACCTCAAACAATGCTAAAATCATGAATCATCCTCCGATTCAAACTTAAAGAACTTGAAACTTCAAAATTCGACAACTGATGCTGAAACCCATCAAACCACGTCCGATTGACCCCAAATTTTACACACAAGTCATATTTAACCCTAGAGCCTACTCCAACTTTTGAAATCGGAATCCAACATCGATATCAAAATTTCCATTACCGGTCAAAATCTCCAAAACTTCGTCTTTCGCCATTTCAAGCCTAAATGAGCTACAGACCTCTAAACGTGATCCGGACATGCCCCTAAGTCCCAAATCATCTAACGGAGCTAACAGAACCGAGGAAACTCCATTCGAGATTCGTCTTCACACATATTCGACTACAGTCCAAATCCTAAGGCTTAACCTCCATTTAGGGACGAAGTACCCCAAACACTTCCAAAACCCAACACGAAACCCCTGGAAAGTCAAAATAGAAAATATAGATACGGGGGAAGTAGTTAATAGGGTATCGGGGGTATAAATATCAAGACAACCGGCCGGGTCTTCAGAAGATGTAAGGCGCTCAACAAGTTGGTCCCGCTCAAACTGATGTGCTTCCTACTCGATTATCATTCTTTGGAGACCTTAAATGGAAAGAAGGTTATCTTGTAAGGTTAACTTAAAACTATTGGAGACATATATGAAAAATAAGAACAAATAAGGGAAAAGGAAGACAAAAGGTACCTGAGCAGAAATGTTCATGTCGTTGTCGATTAGACATTCTGCAGAAAGAAAATCCATTTTCCTCCAATCTTTCTCCATAGCTAGAGGTTTCAAATAATTGTCTACCCTAATTGGTTCATAGAGAATTTGAAATTCATACAGAACTGCAATGGTAACACTACGTTTACCACTAGGGTCCCGGATTGAAGCTGGAAAGACATTTCTATGTTCCGATGGTCAGGTGACCTGGGGGAACAGACACCATGCTCTTGGTCAGTTGTGACCGGTTATAGAGCAGAAGATGATGGTAGAGAAGAAGTTGGGGCAACACTTGGAGTAGTACCCTTATGGCCACGAGAAACAACCGGAGCCCGGAAAGGATAGTCAGTATTTTCAGCCAATTCAGACTCGTGAAAAAGTCTCTCCACTTACTCTATATGATCTATTAGATATTTTCTTCTTATTATTATTTTAAGAGAAACCATTTCAGCATCATTCTCGGTTTCTTCCTCATAAAGGGCCGCGGTGTCCGATCCTTTAGGAATTTCCTCTATAATTGGGGGCTGCACTTCGCCTAAGCTTTAGACGAGTACTTCCTTTTAGAATTCTTCCCCATGGGCTGGGGATTAGAGGATGGTGCAGCTTCACCATAAGCAAGAGCTGCGTTGTGAGCCCTTTTACGGTCAAGGATTTCTTGAAGCTATTATTGGGCCACCGTCGAGTCAAGAAAAACTTCGACGACCGGGCAATAGATGAACCCTTAGGAAGGAATGAAGTTGCAACATAAATCAGGGAATTCAATAGTTTATTATCGAATGAAGGCACACGTTAACAAAAAGGAAAGATGATATCTTCCCCAAAGTTCTTTCAATTCCAATTTTTCCGTGTTGAAATTACTTTCCACGTGTGGAGTTCCCGCGTGGAAGTATCCAAAATCTTCTAAAACCATTGGGGTTAGGCTTTTGACTACTAGGGGGGCAAGCGAGTATTTAAAATAGAAAGAATAAGAGTTCAAGAAGATTAAAAATATCCTTTGAAAATGCTAAAGAAAAAATAGATATTTAAGAGAACATACAAGTTTAGTTCCTAGTTTCAGTTATTGGGGATATTGATGATGATATAATGTCCCCAGGAGCGATGACAACAAACCTCTCCAAGCAATCATGATCATTGTCAAAATCCATGCTGGTGATGATAGCATTGTGACCACATTTGCTGTGTTTGATCACATCCCCTCAAAAGATCTTGGGAGAGTAAAGGCGAATCAGGTGTGCACGGGCGAGATCTTATTTTTACCAGGAGTAGAGATGCTAGAGATATGCTATCGTACACCATATTGCCGAACCCACTTGAGGCAAACAAACCTCTTAGCTCCGACAAAACTCAAGAATAATTGTGTCAATTTCCTTACCAAGCCCGAGGGTAAAAAGGTATGTATAAACAAAAATATACCCTCATTTGTGGAAATTTACCCTCATCACTTTGAGGGGGGCCAAAACCTCAATATGTTTCCAGCAACAACACAACAAGAACGCTGGTCGGGCACTATGCGAAGGATACTTGCCAACCGCTCTATCTCTATCGTTGTCAGGGTTAGAGGAAAGATTTTGGACCAGGAGATCCTTGTTAAATGAGTATTCTTTAGGAATGATTGTATTGGTTGTGGGACGCTCAACATTTGGAACTTTTGGGTTTGGTTTTCTTGGATGGTCCTCCACCAATGCAAGTCTCGGTGTCGGTGGTTGAAGGAAGAGATAAAGTCATAACATGATCATACTGTTTAGCGG
Organism: Nicotiana undulata; assembly: GCA_005239495.1. Taxonomy (NCBI): domain Eukaryota; kingdom Viridiplantae; phylum Streptophyta; class Magnoliopsida; order Solanales; family Solanaceae; genus Nicotiana; species Nicotiana undulata. Next base: position 55,062 of record ML245442.1, read on the forward strand.
CAGAAGATGAGTTATCGGGGATGGAAACAATAGAAGACATAGTGGCAGAAATAATGAAATTTGTTGTTAAAACGCAAAAGGTTTGCTGAGAAAAGGAGTTTTGTTGAGAAGGGTAAGTTTATAGGAGATTCAGTAAAGCCTTCATTACCTTGGTAACTAGCTAAAATGTTCATTAAATCATGGAAGACATGTATTAAGCTTATTAAATGAAAAGAGATGTGCGTCCTTTCAAGTATCAGAAGCCGTTCGAGAACTTTTCCGCCAATAAAAGGTAAGTTCTTATCTACTTCCCGACCACATCAAGGTTGAGTCACCAAAAAGTAGGGGATTATCTATATTGGTTAAATTTAGATTTTACACGTGGACATTTCTCGAGCAGACACATGACAGTGATGACATAGTGGAGATGAGTCAGCAGATAGTTAATATCGGATACATGATATCCGTATTGTACAAATATTGAGAATATAAATATAAAGGAAGTGAATTTAAAAGCAAGGTGTTGGTTGGAGAAAGCACCATTAAAGGAGTAGCCGTTACAAACAATCTCAGCATTCATTCCCAATACGTTATGCAGCCACTAAGAGGTGTTTTTATTCATCTTTAAGAGGGCGTGTGTCACGACCCAAAACCCCCAACTGTGGGGTCGTGATGGCGCCTAACATGAACTTGCTTGGCAAGCCGACATTAGCACAACAACTAAAGAAATTTAATAACTAAACATACATTAATAATAATAAAATGGTGAAATCCCATAAACGTATAATTGATGCAGAACCATCGATGTCTAAGACTATCCCCAGAATCTGGTGTCGCAAGTACATAAGCCATTAACAATGCTAAGTACAATTCTGAAATGAGAAATACAATATTGTCTGGTTCAACAAACAGTAGAAAAGATAGGAAGGGGACTCCAGGGTCTCTGAACTCCAAGTAGCACTACCTCAAGTCTCCTGAGAAAAGTCCGAGCAATCACCTCTGAATGCCACTAAGACCAACACCGGAATTTGTACAAGAAGTGCAGAAGTGTAGTATGAGAACAACCGACCCCATATACTCAGTAAGTATCGATTTTAACTTCGACAAAGTAGTGACGAGGCTATGACAAGACACTTATTGTAAGCGTGTACGAGTAATAAGCAGAGAAACAATAACAATATAGAGAAATGGATAACTATATAATGAATGGTAGAAATAAGAAGATAACAAAGGGCCTCAGAATCACATCACAACCTCATAACACAACACGGTAATGGAGCATAACAACCAAGAAAAACTACATAAACTCCTTTCTGTTGCAGCGTGCAACCCGATCCTAAATATTAATAATAATATCGTTGTGGCACGTTGATCACGTCCAATTGACACCCAATTAACGAGTATGAAATGGCCGTTGCAATGATAAAATCCAACGTAAGTCGGGGTCAAATCCACAGGGAGTTTAGATCGACTCTAAGTTAAACACTTAATAAAAGAACTTGAAACAACGAGATTTATATTTCAAACTACTATGAGAAATTGTTATCTAATTTGACTTTAAAGAAATTAAACTAGCAAGTAAGCAACTAGTGAATGAAATACCTTTGGTGTTTATATTAAATAAGGGAGACGCCTAGGGATACAACCTTCACCTAGGAGTAAACCTAATGGGTAGAGTAAATTTATGCTTGTTGGATAGATCCGGGTGTGTTATGACTCTAAACTCTCAAGTACCCACTCAATACCTCTCGGTCAATGAGTGATTATGCCCAAATTGGCTTTCTCAACACAAAATGGGTAGCAATCTAAACAATTGATATGAGTCCAAGTGGGATTATCCCTATCTGATATGATTCCAAGTGGGATTATCCCAATCTCGAGTTCAATTCCTTTAATCAAAACTTCAATTAGTTTTGTTTCTTGTTAGCTAAGTTTTCATAGACTAGGTTCCTCTTTATCAAGTAAGAACTAAGTCAAATAGGCAATGAATCAATGTTTGCGACCATTAATTCTAGATATAAAGTATAACCTAGGCTAAATAACATAGACGTCAATAACAAGCATAAATATTAAATACTCATAAGTTGTACACACTAGGGTTGGGTCATAACCCTAGATAAAATCTAGCTACTCATACTCATAGGTAGCGGTGTTCAAACCGAACCTGAAAACCGCACCAAACAGAAAAGTCAAACCAATCTAATTAAAAAATCCGATTAGGTTTGGTTTTGTTTTGTTTGATATTGAGAAAAAAATTTGAACCAACCCGACATATAAATATATAATTTGTATATATACTTTTAAGACTTCATATAGAATTTTCTATTAAAAAATATCTAGAAATATTTGGGATCCTCTCATGGGATGTAACATTTCGTAGAACTATGAAGTGAATTTATTTTATTTACTCCAAATAATAGGTTGTATCACTTTCCTATCAAGTGTTATTGAAATGCGTCAACCATCTTTTTGTTCTTCCATATTCATATATCAAGATTTCTTATATCTTTTTCGAATTTCAAATGGTTTTTCGATAATTTAGAATTAAATAGAACATATAATTATTTTGGTATCATATTGATTTTTATTTTTAATTATTAAATTCAATTTACCTCGAAAGCGTACATCAACGAATAAATATTGTTAGGCGACTAATAAAATAACTATCAGAGTTTACTAAAAGAATTCTCTCATAAAAATAGTTTAATAGATCATATGTTTGTTAATTTTATCAATGTTTACTAAAACATATGCTCACTTATCAAAATTCTATCTATAATATTATCAAAATAAGACTGAAATAATATTCATGTAACAAAAAAATCTAACAAAACCGAAAAACTAGACAAATCCGAACCAATCCAAACTGATATAGTTGGTTTGGTTTGGTTTGATTTTGATACAAGATGAACTAACCCGGTCCGTGAACACTCCTACTCAAAGGCATGGAAAAAGAAAAAAAATCAATTGAAGATATAAAGCAAGAATTAAAGATTAAAAGTAATGGGTCTTCTCTAATTTTAGTCACCAATTATCCAAACTAGCTAAGTCTAATTGCTACCAGCTGATACAGAACAAAAGTTTCCCCATAAAAAAAAGGTTTCTCATCTATTTATAGTGGTCAAAAATTTGCTAACAAAAATGCCTTACAGGAGGTTATGCGGCAGCACAATTTGGTTGTGGTCCGCACTTGCATCTGTTGCTTTTTCATTAGGAGAAATTCTGCAACTGCGCATTAACTTATGTGGTCGCACTTCACCTTCTGCTGTCACACAATTTGGTTGCGGACCACGCTTCAAGGAGGCTTCAGATTTGGTCTGTTGCATCTTCTCTAATCACTTCAAAGTTGTTAGCGCGAACCGCTTCAGTGGCCACACAATTTGGTGTGCGGACCGCACTATTGTTAAGGGCCTCTGAAGCTTCTATGTTTAGTTTGTAACCACACCATCTGTGGCCGCAGAATAAGTTCTGGGGACTGCGCATTTTTTTTTGCACTTCTCCTCTTTGGCTAATTTAGCTGGGACATCTCATTTTTGAGTTAGATTTCCATTGAGCTCACAACCTCCAGCATGCCTGCAAATTACACATTTTCATTAGATTTAGAAACAAAAATTACTACTTTCCGACTAATCATAAAGCAAGAAGGTACTAATAAGTGGTTAAAATCCACATTTATCACCTACAACCCGATCACGACCCAAATCGACGTGCCGCGACGGGCACCCACTTCCTTACCCAACTGAATACCAATGTAACGTATCCTGATTATCATACTATCATGGGTAAATGGGCCAGAAGGGCCATCATGATATAACCAGAATAAAACATAAGGGAATACTCGACATAGGACGACCCAACATGGAATACAAAGTTATACATGTGACATACAGGCCTATAAGACCAAAATGATCACTAATACACTCAAAACATAGGCCAACATGACCATACAATCTTTCACATACTTGACATCTGTCTACAAGCCTCTAAGAGTACATAAATGTCATAAAGTTTGGGACAAGGGCCCGCCATACCAATCAATGCAAGTCCAAAGCATACTGACCAAATAAGTAACTCCGGAGCAAGTGGAGTGCACCAACACCTTCCGCTAAGTTGATAGCCTACTGGGAGGATTTTCAACCTGTCTATCAAGACCTGTGAGAATGAAAGGTAGCGTCCCCATGCAAAAGGAACGTTAGTACAAATAAACTACCAAGTATGTAAGGCATGAAAAGCATTATATAAAAGACATGGAAGAAACATGGAGTAACGAACTCAACCTGTAAGTTTGAATAGCTCAGTGAATCATGAACCCTTTATAGTTTCATCTATATGCGTATAAATATCTTACCATACATAGGTATATGTATAGATAACATCCTCAAGCCTTTGAGGGCAGCCCATAATATCATATTAGCCTCAGTGGGCGAAATCATCAACGTATACTTGTTGATCAGGGGTTGGTTCGTATATAACACCATAACCTTTCCCCATACCCCATATATATATATATATATATATATATATAACACCATCTGGTCATGGGTCAATGTACATGTATACATGAATTCAATGCATAAGGAAGTAAGTCAACAAGATCCCTCGAAAAGTAATAAGATCAATATGCCTTCAGTTAATATCATGAAATAAAATTTATCAACTTACGTATTTTCGGATACCCATGAACATACGATATAATAGGCACCCCTAATACTTCTAAAAAGAGAGTCATTTGTAAAAGTTGCGTGTTTGCTAGTTTCGTTTGTATCATATGGATCATGCCAAATGGGAAGAAGGGATAGCCTTAACATACCTTATCATAGTCTGTCTAATGATCACATTGAAATCGTCTCATCGTAATTTAATCTACAACAACGATAATAATACTATTGTTAAGCTTCGAAAGATGTAACTATCGTACAACGAATGACAAGCTTATTTTATATTAAAACGGGCACATCTCCCCTATTTTTGTTTCTTTCCCAAATTCCTTCAAAACAACAATAACACATACAACCTTCAACTATATACCTTCAGCACCACAACACAGCCAATCTCCCAACAACACCAATCAATCTACGCAACAACAAGTGCACAAATGTCACAAACGAAACTACTATTTAACACGATAAGCTGCAAGATTGGATTGGAACCAAAACCCAAACTTTCTCCCATATACCCTATACTTACAACACCATCAATAGGTCCAGCATATAAACATTTATATTGACATGACATTTAGACCTTATATCCATCATAAAAGTAACACCAGACAATATAACAACAACATGGACAACTTCTAGGTATTGTGTAGTTGTTTCTTCTCCTATTTATAACATCATCAAGATACTCAACATATTGAGAAGCATATCAACAATAAAACAATTATGACCAAGCTATTCCCCACGATTTCCAACCATATGAAGTCATATACACAACTCCGAAATAGTCCAATAAGAGACCCAACTTCAAGTTTTATCTTGTAATTCTTCATCCAAATAACTTAACCAACACATAGATAAGCTTAAGCCCAATAAATATGGTGTTATACATACCTTAAGTAATTAGAACAAACTTTAACCAAAGATTCACTTAGCTTACAAGCACCCTTAAATACATCACAACACCATAGAGACTCTCTTCTTCACTTAGGCTAAGTTTTGAGACTAGGTTTAGGTAAAACCACCTTGGATTCGACTTGGAACCTTGGAGGATTTTTCGGGAAGTGTTGAGAGAGTTTGGGAACTGTCCTTGGTCAAAATTGGTCAAAAATGACCAAAACTGAGCCGTCCAACCCCTTTAAAACGTTCAAGGGTAGTCAACCGCCTAAGTGGGTCCCATTCGGAGCTGCTTGCTCTCACGAAAATGCGAATATCTATCTACTAGGATGTCATATCGAAGAATAATTTAATGATTTAGAAACTAGGCTCATATATATTACATTTTTTTGGTGGATCGTTCCATAATTCCAAGTATATTGGAAGAAAAGCTCAAGTACATTTGACCTAATTTTTAGCATATTTATGAATGTAACTAATGATGACCTTTTCCATTGTTCCACAACTAGCGTGTCTTCAAAACGTAATACACGACTATCATACGACCAAAATAACTCATAAAATAACCTCCTTATCATGTAAGAACCCTGGTATCACCCAAAAAGTACATGTTATAATATTCCCAACTTCTCGACATTCGATGAAACTTATTTTCTTCAATTATTTTAGCTTCTAAGATTTCAACCCTATTGGTACTTGTTATCCATGATCTTAAATATTTGTAACCTCAAAGGTAACATGATTAACTTACTTTATGTACTTTCAAAGACGATCTCATTTCTGATCTTACATCAATTGACTTACGATGTACTCTCAAGTACGAAATCATGGGTGTAACATCATTCTCCGTTTTGGAAAACTCGTCCTCAAATGTTGAATGATGCGCTTATCAATCTCATAACGTATATCTATTAAGAATACTTTAATATTGTCCTTGCCATCTAGGCAACTCCAAGGAATTCCCCCATTTAGGTCTCTTTCTCACACCATGACTTGTGATCGGAATTCTTCCAATCTTGTAACTGTTGCTATCTTCTGTCATGCAGCATGTACGACTTTGAACTTATATGTGCACCTATGAGACTCTCTCTCCTTTTTCCTTTAGATTTTAGGCAATATCTAAAACTCACTTTGTGAACATTTACAAAACTATGACAAACTATCCCTCTAGGCATTTGTAGGTGTGCTGAAGTTCTTCGCTCGGTACTTTATCAAAGTTACGACCATTTCTATATCTTGTTACATAGCCTTGGTTATCTATGCATATGGCTTTACTACATCTAGGTAAGTCATACTATACCATAACTCTTACTTCGGTTTATTATTAACGGTATCTGCTACCCAACTCTGGGTTACTCTCTCACTGCTTATTCTATATGTATAAATCTAAGTTCTTTAATGCTTCCTCATTACTGTTCATCTTAATAATGACGGCCTATTCTCATCTCATACTTTTTAATTTTTATCCGTCCATTGTTGATTTACCTTAAGGGTGATCTATAACTACCACTAATTACTTGAAACCTCATGCGTAATACATTGTCACTAGGGCTCACGTCGTACCGGAGAACATATGTAGTTATTTTCTTGACACCTTAGGGACAATACTATACTTCACTAGCACTTCTTGGCACATCATCGGTAGGGGAAAGCATAACTTCTCGACATTGTATACTAAATACAACAAGTCGGATTCGCAACATTATGCTCAATAGAAGGAATGAGAGAAGCTATAATAAACAATATTGGAAGGAAAGAAAAGTTGGAAGATGAATCTTTTCCCCATAGCTGGAACCCGTATTTCATAGCATCTGAACGTGATTCAACTTGTGGGAGGTATCCTGATCCCTTGCAATTTATGAAATCCTTTCTCGTTAAATGATTACTTCAATCGTTTATCCTGCTTGTGTGGTCTGACAGAAACTTGAATATCTCTCTACCGGAATGTCGTATTGACGAATGGTTAAATGATTTAGAAACTAGACTCATATATTTTCAATTTTGTAGGTGGATGGTCCCGTAATTCCAAGCATATTTGGAGAAAAGCTCGGCTACATTTGACATAATATTCATCACATTTATGAATGTAACTTGTGATGACCTTTGCCAACTTTTGTTTCGCAACTCGCTTGGCTTCAAAATACAATACACGGATATAATATGGCTATAACTAATAACATAGCCTCATTTTCATGTTAAGCACCCTAGTATCACCCCAAAAGTACATGTTATAACATTCCCAACTTGTCGACATTCAGTGAAACTTATTTTCTTCAATTTGCTTAATCCTAATCCTTTCAACCCTCTTGGTACTTGTTATCCATGATCATGATAATTTGTAACATCCAAGGTAACATTATTAACTTACTTTATGTACTTTCAAAGACGATATCATATCTAAGCTTACATCAATTGACTTATGACGTTGTAATGGCCTGGTCCGTCGTTAGGTAGAACCTGCATTATAATTACTGTTATTGGCCTGGTATAGGTTGGTTATTCTATTATTAATGTGTTAGAGTTAATAGGCTTGAAATCGGAAGGGTTAAATGAGAATTCAGTCACTTAGTCTTTAAAAATAGCCTTAAAATGGTAAAAGTCAACCAAGAGTTGACTTATTGGTAAACGATCTCGGAATATGGATTTTATGGCTCGGATAGCTTGGTTAGGTGATTTGGGACGTAGGAGTGTGTTCAGAATAATTTTGTGATGTCCGGTGTAGAATTAGGCTTGAATTGGCGGAAGTTAGTTTTTGGCGATTCCGGACGGCAGTGGAAAATAGGCTATCGGGGTCGGAATGGAATTTCGATAGTTGGAACAAGTTCGTAATGTCATTTTGGACTTGTTTGCAAAATTTCATGTCAATTGGAGTTGATTTGGATAGTTTCGGCATCATTGGTGAATTTTAGAAATATCAAAGTTATTAGGCTTGAATCTGATGTAAATTTGGTGTTTTGATGTTAGTTTTGGTGTTCTGAGAGTGCAACTAAGTTTGAATGATGTTATGGGATATGTTGGTAAGTTTGGTTGGGGTCTCGAGGGNGGAGAACTGCAGGTGCGGTCTTGCAGGGGCGAGTAGGGAGCCGCAGGTGCGAGACTTGGCGGGGCTGGAGAGTTTCCGCAGGTGCGAGAGGATGGTCGCACCCGCGAGGTCGCTGGTGCGGAGGTCGAGTCGCAGGTGCGTAAGTCAGGGGAGACCTGTAGAGATCACAGGCGCGGAAGGAGAATCGCACCTGCGAAGCCGCAGGTGCGAGTAAGTAGGTCGCAGGTGCGGAAATACCTGGGCAAAAATATATAATTAAACCCTCTGCGACTTAAACCCTTATTTCACCATTTGTGTACGGACAGGGAGCTTCGTGGACGAATTTTGAAGGAGAAATCATTGGGTATCACAGAGGTAAGAAATTTGATTGTTAAAACTCGTTTATGAGAGATTATAGACCATAATCCTAGCCTTTAATTCATGAAAAATAGTTGAAAAATAGGTTTTTGGGGCATGAGATTATGAGACCTTCAAGGGTCGATTTGAGGGGTCAACCGAACTCCGATTTTGGTGTTCTTTATATGTACGGAATCGTGAAAAGATGAATGATACTTTTCTATAAAAATTTCTGAGTTTCGGGACGCGGGCCCGTGGGTCGTGTTTTGACCGGTTTCGGATTTTTGAGTTAAATTCGATATTTTTCAATTGGAAATTATTCATTTAACATATGTTGATCATAAAAATCTGAACTTGGTAGATTTGGAGCATTCGAAGGTTGATTCGAGAGACAAGCGTGTTGCGGAATAAACATCTTTCCCGTTTAGGCGACTATTGAGTTGCTAAACCGACTTTTAAGCCTATGCGTAATTAGTACTATTTTATTATGATATGATTTGGGCTGTAAGCCGTGCTTGGGGCCTAGTGCCGATCTGTTTACCCCTTGGGGGACTGTTTTACTGTGTTTCCTCACTTGATATGTTGTGATTTACACTCAGTCTTTTCCTGATAAATTGTTTTGACACTCAGAGTATTTGATACTATTTCTTGAAAAATGAAACACGGTTTTGGGTCGAGAACCCGATTTGTTTATGGCCTAAAGTCTAATTGAGAGTGTCTGACTGAGTGAAACTTTCAGGCCTATATTGTGAGGAGGCTTCCAGGCCTTATGAGAGAGGTGAGGAGGCTTCCAGG
>MDKH01090804.1:0-18215 GCA_005239495.1 Nicotiana undulata
AAATGACTATACGGAACTATTGCCAATTCCGGAATTCCATTCGGACCATGATATCATGAGGTCTAATTCCAGATTGAATTCTAAATCTTATGAAATCCTGAATTCCAATTCGGGTGCCGAAATACTTCCGTGTCATCAGAAACCCGAGGCGAACACACTCCCAAGTTCGAAATCATCATCCGGAGATGCTGGAGCTGTCAGAACTCGATTCCGAGGTCGTTTGCTCAAAATGCTGCTCGGAACCAAAATTAGCCAAATAGGCTAGCCTTCAGGAACTAAGTGTTCCTGAACTAGCCAAATCACTTCTGAATCTCGAACTACCAGCCCACACAAATCATAAGGCACGAGTAGCCGCTATGGAAAGAGTCATTCACGGGAACGGATTCCCAACACACAAAATGACCGTTTGGGTCGTTACAGGGTTGGAGACATACAAATTAGGGATAGCAAACAGAAGATGAAAGGTATGAAGAACTTAGTGGTCTAGCCTTGGCTTTCAGCCGGCTAAACAATGTAACAAACAAAAGTAGCAGAAAGGTTTGAGTGAGAGCAAAGTTTGTTTGTGTGTGTGTTTCCTGAATTGTGTCCGTGCCCTCAGAAGAATCATAATGAGAGCTTATATAGCACTTAGTGAGGTAAAACCAATAAGGTAAAGAATGAATCAAAGTTCATAAAATAAGGGTAATCAAATAAATCAATCAGCTAATTAAGGAATCAATTCATATAGAAAATCTGGAAGAGACCCCTTAGAATAGGGAGAGTCAAATAATAGTACAATTAGGATTCAAATAAAGCAACAAATCAATCATATACCATATAGGAGTCAATTAAACCCCCTAAATCAGACTGATAGTTTAAATAAGGAAAGCATTACTAATTAAAGTCACAAATAAGGAAATAGGTAAAAATCTAAAAGAAATACTGATTTTGACAGGAAAATATAATTCGAATCCCAAATAAAAATCAATCAATATATTGGATTGCCATAAATAAACAAATAAGGGGGAAAATCACTGAAATAACTAGTGCCGGAAACAGAAAGGCCTAGGGTTTAAGCATATACACAAAATTAGTCAAACCAGTAGAGAATAATCAGATTCAACACTTGGAAGTTTGAAAATTGTTTGAAGAGAACTTAGGGCGAACCCTAGTTCTTAAAAATCAGTTAAATCAAATAATGATAAGGAAAATAGAAATTTTTTGAAGAAAATACCAAATAATACTCCGAACGTTTCAGATCTACAAGGATCTGAACAGACCCAAGTAGTCATAAGATTAGGGTTTTCGAAAATGATAGGGATGAAAGAAACTCGGTCTAAAACCATAGATTCGAACGAAAAATAGGAAGAAAATAGTACTCACAAACGAAAATGACCATAGACAGGCTTGTGAAAAGGTTTCGAACAAAACCAGGTTGAATCTCTTTGAGATTGTCTTAGAAATCGATGTAATCGAACAACCAGAAGATGTAGAAAGCTGGCAAGGGCCGAAAAATACAGAGAAAACCCATAGGCAGGGAGATTTTTCGGTGACGACGGCCAGATTTTCGGGGGTGATTGGGAGAGAAGGGGAGAGGTATAGGAAATGAAGACGGCGGGTAATGAGAGGTGAGGTAGGGTTTTAGGGGGCCGGGGGGTTGTTTATTAAAAAGGAAACTAATTCCTGGACGAGATCAACGGCCAGGATTTGATCTCGATAGTGGGCAGGTCAGATAAAGGAATGGGCTTTGGCGAATTGGGCTAGAGTAAAATATTGGGCTGGTAGAATCAGGTTGGGTCCGAAAATTAAAATGAATTAAAAGGGCTATTTGTTAAATACCCAACTAATTAATGAAATAATTTGTAAAAATAATTAAAAATTTATAAAAAATGATTTTCATGCGTAAAAATGATTTAAAATAATTACTCAATATTATAAAAATATAAAAAGCTATTTTCTTGTGAAATAATGTAATAATGCATGCATGGGCTGTTATTGCAAAGTTATTGAAATGATAATCCAAAAAATGTAAATATGGTTATTTATGAAATAATTAAAGCTTAGTATAAATATATATTAGTAAAATTAAGCCATGAAATTGTTATAAAGTCATTTGTGATGCAATTAGTAATTATTCATATAATAAAAATACTGGGAAAAAATAATAAAATCTTTAGAAAAATGCAGAAATTATGGAAAAAATATCAGTTGATGCTCATGTGCTATTTTAAAGATAGATGCATTTTGAAAATAATATAGGAAAAAATTGAGCATCAACAGTCACCCCATTTGGTCTTGCTTTTTGTTCTAAGTGTTGTGGGAAATTGTGTTCATCTTGTGCAGGTACAATGTCTCGTCGTACTAGCAGATGTTCTAACACAAGTTTCTCCGAGGTTGCATTTAGTAGTCGGAGAGGAGGTAGGCAGGGAACACCCCCCGCCCAGATGGAGGGGGAAATGGAGCACATTGATCTAGATGCGTACGTGGCCCCGGGCTGCAAGTATGGCATACGAATTGTGCCAGCTCATGGTAGAAATTGGTACAAGACCTTTGTTCCTGCGGTGAGCTCCGACCCAAAATTTGTTATAGATGATGGCAAGCTAGTCAGGAAGTACTCTAGGATATACAACAACATCAGATGCCTAGGTTTTGAAAGTTTGTTCCATCCCGATAAGTCAGTGAATGTGAACTTGGAGAAGGAGTTATATGCCAACTAGAAGCATGAGGCCAGTTTGGATGCAGTGTATGAGATGCAGGTGAGAGGCAAGATGATCCCCTTTTCCTCGCAACTGGTTAATTATATTATGAGGTTCACGGAGCACTCTCATAAGTTGTTCCATAGGTTTCTGCGTCGACCCAACTATCATGATATTTGGCGCCTATTGTGTGGAGTTGATTCTCTTGCCACGTGGATGGGGGATGCTAATGAGTACCACAAATACATGAAGAAGAGAAACCAGCGTCCCACCAGGGTTGTTCTCTGGTTGATTAATACCAAGATTATGCCTATCCAGAGCGATATTGATGTCTCAAGGATAAATGTGTGTCTCATTTATGCCATCTTGACCTAGATAAAGTTCGATCTTGGCAAGATTATTCTTGAGCACATGGCTTGTACCCATTTGGGGCCTTCCAACTTTATTACCCGAGCAAGATCACTCATCTTTTGTGGATGCACCACGTGGAGGAGGAGTATCATTATGATCGGATGATTCTGGTGCCCCGACCTTCTAAGTCCTTTGATGTCACTGTTGTGATTGACCGCCCTTTTGTTGTTGTTCCTGTGGATCAGAAGCTGCTTCCTGTTGAGGAGACACTACAACTGTTATTTGCTGATATGCGCCTTCTCGCCGCTCTAGGGGAGACTGACTTGGCGGAGCTGCAATAGGACCATCCCTTCTCTGCTGTCACTCAACGGTGGATGGGCTTGGCAGAGGAAGGATAGATTTCACCGAATGAGGATGTGAACTTTGTTCCCTCCGATGATGAGGAGTACCTGCGCACATTTGAGGGTGTTGACGAGGATTAGGCCAAAGGCCTCAGGAAGTTACCCTTTCACTCTTGTTTCTACTGTTTCTATTGGGGACAACGCAATCACTTAAGTGAGGGGTGAGGTTCTTCTATTTGCTTGTATTTGTTTGTTTTCTATTTGCCAATTAGCTTTGTTTGATTTGTTTCTTGCTTTATTAGACAATATATTGTGTAATTATAACTCTAAATTCTATTGACCTATAATAGTTAGTAATATAATTTTATAGATTTGACTCTTCCCAACGATGAATTTCATCGACGGTTTCTTGAGAGATTTGAAGTCAAACAAGAATAATACAAGAAAAAATCAAAATAATTGAAAATCTAGAATATGTCCTTTATATTTATTTTATTTTCCTTTCTTAGGCAGTTAATAATTCTCCTTTTGTTTATTTTTGTGCCGCGGTTCTTTTCCAAGGGCTTTTATTTGAACTGGGTGTAGTTAGTTTTTTTTTAGTTTTGTAGGAACAAAGAAACTGGAGTCATCGTGCTAATTTGAAGCAATTTTCCTTGATTGTGTATGCCTTGAGAGTGGTGAATTCCTTAGTTGTGACGCCTAGGTTAAGTTATGGACTCATGGATAAGTACCTTAAATTATTTGATTGTGACTTTGCTTAACTGCTTTGACTAGAGAGTCGGGATGGATCTGATCCTAAATGAGTTATGTGTCAATGTGCGAGTGATGTTTTTGTTGATAGTTTATGCATGTTAGTTGATTTCTAGAGCTTGTCCTATGTGTTTGTAAAGTGAAATGGTAGTCTTGTTCAGTCTAGGAAGTGATATAGGCATTTCCTTGTTGAGCCAATTATATGTCTGTGACCCGCCTAATTGTTGTGTATCCTAGTTAGCCCCTTTGAGCATGTTATCCTATTTTATTTGGCAACCACACTACAAGCCTGACCCATTTGTTTTACCTCTCATGAGCACTTGAAATATTATTGAGTTTGTTAAAAGTTAAGTGGAGGTATGCTTGTATTTTTTAGTGGAATTATAGAAAAGGAGAAAGGTGCATCGTTTGAAAAAAATTGTGAGACACTTGTAAGGAATTGGAAAAAAAAATCAGAATTTAGAAAGAAAAAAAAATGTGTTTGTATATATTATGAAGAAAATTATTCCTTGCTAGTGGTAAATATTGTGTTGCTTGCTCTTAAAGAAATTGTGAGCTTGGTGCTAATCTGATGTAAAGGTCGGGGTTTAGTTCAACATAAGTGTGGGGTTTGAATTGGTGAAATTGTATGTATTAAAGTACTCATGGAGGTGTAGTCACTATTATTCAAATTGTATCCTACCTGTCCCGCAACCTACATTACAACCAAATAAAGCCTTACTTGATCCATGACTGAATGAGCTCAATTAGTAGAGTATCACACTACAGGAAAGCCTATGGTACGTCTTTTGTGGAATATGAATTTTGATTCTAAGAGTGAGTGCATTTTGTCTATCTTGAGTTCCTATTTGTTCTTGAAATTTATTTTGGGTAGTACTACTCTCCATTTTTGGTTTGAGGGCACGTGAATTGCGAAGGAAGGTTAATGACTTTGACCTCGATGTTAGAGTAGTGAGTAGGTTATGAAAAATACGTGGTGCTTTTGAGTCGAATTTTGAGGCAAGGATGTTATGATATGGTGCTTAGTCCGCTTTAAATATTCTTGGCATGATGTGTTAGGAAAGTTGTTTGATGAAAACGGCCGTCCCTATGTGAAGTGTAGTTTGATTGCTCAAGGACGAGCAATGGTCTAAGTGTGGGGTGTTAATGGTAGGCTAGAAACCTGTGTTTTAGACGTAGTATTGCACTCTAATTACTGCATTTTACGTGTTTTATGCCTTGCCGGAGTTGATTATGAGTTATAAAGATGAATAGGGACTAAATCGAGCAAGTTGGAGATTTTGAAGTCTGAGTCGAAGCCCAAGAAATTAAGCTGGGATCACATTAAGGGGCTGAGGACCAAGTCCGGATGTGAAACAATGGAGAAACACATTACTCTGAGAAAAACACACAGCCACGCTGCATGGGATGTCACAGGGCGTGGCGCACCGTGTAAACCTAAGCTGTCTGTTAGAAACTTGGCCTCTGAAACTCTCCACACACGCGGCGCATGGCACAGCGAGGAGCGCGATGCGCCTGTACCAATTTCTCATATTTATTTCCTGTTTTGGCTAGAAAATGGTGGTTTCGTCTGGTCCCGCTCCTACATAGTATAAATATGCGGCTAGATTTAGGAGTGACACGTTCCAATTGCTCGGTAGTTGTTCGCACTTCATCGTGCCGAGCTGGTAGAATCCCTTTCCGGTGATTTCGAGAACCTAGTACGGTCCTTCCCAGTTCGGACCCAATTTTCCTTCATTCGGATTTTGGTGTTGAGGGTCACCTTTTTTTAGAACCAAGTCCCCGATATTAAAATACCAAAGATTGGCTCTTCGATTTTAGTACCTTCGATCCGTTGTTTTTGTGCGGCTAATCGGACGAGGGCGGATTCGCGTCTTTCATCCAATAATTCTAGGCTCGTATTCATGGCCTTGTTATTTGATTCTTCTGTTGCATATCAGAAGCTGGTGCTAGGTTCCCCGACCTCGACCGGGATAAGAGCTTCGGCGCCATAGACTAACGAGAACGGTGTTTCTCTTGTACTAGACTTCGACATTGTGCGGTATGTCCAAAGAACCTCGGGCAGTATCTCTCTCCACTTTCCCTTGGTATCGGTCAATCTTTTCTTAAGATTTTGAATAATGGTTTTGTTGGTTGATTCGGCTTTTCCATTCCCTCCAGGATGATAAGGCGCCGATAAAAGTTTTTTGATCTTGCGATCTTCGAAAAATTTAGTCACTTTGCTGCCAATGAATTGTTTTCTATTGTCACATACAATCTCGGCAGGCATCCTGAATCGACATATAATGTGGTCCCAAATGAAGTCTATGACTTCCTTTTCTCTGACATTCTCGAAAGCATGTGCTTTAACCCACTCAAAAAAATAATCAGTCATAAATAAAATAAACTGAGCTTTACCTGGGGCCAATGAGAGAGGGCCGACGATGTCCATTCCCCATTTCATGAACGGCCACGGGGATAAGACCAAATGGAGCTTTTTGTCGGGCTGATGGATCATTGGCGCATACCTTTGGCATTTGTCTCATTTTCGAACGAATTCCTTTGAATCTTTCTCCATGTCGATCCAATAATATCCTGATCTGATTACTTTGTGGACAAACGACTCGGCACTGAAATGAGTTCCACAAGTGCCCTCGTGAATTTCCCGTAGGCGTATTCTGTTTCTCCTGGTCCAAAACATATTGCCAACGGTCCATCGAACATCCTTCTAAACAGCAAAGATCGGGGGATCCAATAATCATCGTCCTTGTTTGTCCCTTGCTCTTCCAATTGGGTCAAGGCTGGTATATGTGGTTTCTATTTGGCCTCCTATTTTCCCTTCGAATCTGATCCCTTTTCTAATGAGAGTGTCGATACCGGTATCACTTCGTCGACTGCAAACATCTCCTTGAGAACAGGTTGCTCTCCGTACACCGTTTTGACTCCCTGCGTGTCGGGAACTTCAGAACTTGGTAAAGGGTCGAGGGTACTGCCCTCATGTTATGGATCCAAGGCCTTCCGAGAAGGGAGTTGAACCTCATATCACCCTCTATCACATGGAACTTTGTTTCTTGGATGGTCCCGGCCACTTTCACTGGTTTCACTCGCCATGTTAAAGCCGTTAAGAACCCAGTTTGCGGACACAATTTGATCCAATAGGCAGAGCTGTTCTACGATCCTCTATCGAATGATGTTGGCCGAGCTACCAGGATCAATCAAAACACGTTTAACTTGAATTTATTCCTAAGAACATATATTACTGTCATGACCCAAATTCCCAACCCTCGGTATCGTGATGGCGCCTAACACCACACTTTCTAGGCAAGCCAATGTTAGAACTTAATTAACCATTTTCCTTTAAATTTATTTAAACACGAATAAACAATTCCAAACAAACACGAAATCCAAAACATTCCGATGACTGATATCAAGAATAATATTAGAAATAATAAGACAAACCATGAACTAATACTAAGGGGTCGTTTGGTAGGGTGCATAAGAATAGTGTGGAATAAGGTGTATTGGTAATGCATGGATTAGTAATGCATGTGTTAGTATTGCAAGCATTATTTATGCAGATATTATTTCTTATCTACTGTTTGGTGTGGTGTATTAAAATTATAATGCATTGCATAATTTTTAAGAAAAAATAGTTATTTACAAAAATGCCCTCCATATTCTCTAGCTTTAAGGGACTTTAAGGATAATT
The DNA here is from genome assembly GCA_005239495.1 of Nicotiana undulata. Lineage (NCBI taxonomy): Eukaryota > Viridiplantae > Streptophyta > Magnoliopsida > Solanales > Solanaceae > Nicotiana > Nicotiana undulata. The sequence continues at coordinate 7,806 of MDKH01090804.1, forward strand.
TTATCTTTAACCATACTAATGCATGCATTAATTGCCTTGGTATTACTAATGCCATGGTTTTCTATACATAGGATAATACCAAGTATGATGTATAACTAATACAAGTATTAGTTATACAAAAGTTGAAAAAATGTACCAAACAAGGTATTAGTAACGCATAGAGCTAATGCTTGCTTTATTTTTTCTAATACCTCCTACCAAACGACCCCTAAATGTATAACTACCCAGGGTCTGGTGTCACAATTCACAAACTACTAAAGAATACTACAAATAATTGGGCTAAAAGAAATGTATCTCTGTTTTGAATGAAATAAAACAGTATCTATATAATAAAGGGAAGACTCCAAGAATCTGCGGACGCCAGCAGATCTACCTCGTGTCTCCGTGCAAATAATGTCATCTACTATTTTCACCTAACTCTGACCGGTACCTAGATCTACACAAGAAGTGTAGAGTGTAGTATCAGTACAACCGACCCCATATACTGAGTAAGTGTTGAGCCTAACCTCCACGAAGTAATGACGAGGCTACGGCGGGGCATTAACAATATAACCTGTGAACAATATATAATAAAGCAAGAAGGAAATTCAAAATTAAACTAAACAATAATCTGTAGCAATGAATAAAATAACTCAGCCACCTTTTTCAGGTCTCAGCTATAACCAATTCTCACATAAGTTTCCAAATTTCCAAATTCCACTTTGAAACAACCGTAAGTACATAATATGATAAACAGTAAAGTAAAACAGTAAGTTTTCAAATCCTTGTGTTTAAAAATCAGTAAAACATAAATGTCCTCCCTTATTGCTCCTTGTTGCGGCGTGCAACCCGCTCCCACCAGACAATCACATCTCTTTATTTATAAAAAAGATTTTCACAATTTAAGTCAAAGCCTTTCACAATATTTGTGTCTCAACAACTGTAAACAGAACAAGTTTCACTTTAAATAACAGTAAGAGAAGAATATGAAATAATGACAATAAAACAATGAGTGTTCCAGCCTTTATTTTGTAAACAGTAAAACATGAATATTCTCCCTTATTGCTCCTTGTTGCGGCGTGCAACCTGATCCCACATGTCCACCCTTATTGCTCCTCCATATATATATATATATATATATATATCACATGTTGCGGCGTGCAACCCGATCCCACCTGTCCACCCTTATTACTCCTTGTTGCGGCGTGCAACCCGCTCCCACCAGACAAATCACATTTCATCTCTTTATTTATAATAAAGTTTCACAAATCAGATTCCAAGCCTTTCATAATACTTAAATCTCAATTATCATAAATAGGAAATTGTACTATTTAGAAACGTCACCAATTATCACTACACATCGAAACCAACCGAAATGTATAATGTAACACTCACAACTAGCTCAACCATATGTACCACAATGTGACTAAGGAATGAGTAACACTTTCAAAGTACTTGAAACAATATTTAACAAGAAGTTGACGAACCAAGTAGACATGAAGGCATCAATGATCATAAAACAATTAAACTAGGGATCAATCAGATTGAAAATGGGGAAGGGATCAGGTTCAACAAGTAATTTGGTGGTTCATAGATACTCGTCACCTCACCTACACCACACACATGCAAATTCACATAGCATTTAATTTGGGGATTCCTATTCCCTTAAGTCAAGGTTAAACCAAGCACTTACCTCAATTTCACAAGCAAATCACTGCTCTAGCACAACTTTTCCTTTAGAATTTGCTTCTAACCCACTCGAATCTAATCACAATTAGTTAAGTATCATCAACTATTGCTTAAAGGAATTAGCTTTAATAAAAAACTATGGTTTTCCTATGTTTTCTTATCAAAATACAAAAATCGACCCCGGGCCCGCTTGGTCTAAACTCGAGGTTCGGACCAAAACCCGTTTACCCATTCTCCCCCGAGCCCAGATATACAATTGGTATTTGAATCCGACCTCAAATTGAGGTCCAATTCCCCAAATTTTGAAATTCCTAAGTTCTACCCAAAAATCCAATTTTTACCATGAAAACTCTAGAATTTTGGTTGTAATCTTGTTAAAAGTTGTTAGGAATTGAAAAGAATTAGTTGAAGATCACTTACCAATGATTTGAAGAAGTCTGGGTCTTTGAAAAATCGCCTATGGAGGTTTAGGGTTTAAGAAAATTGAAAAATAGGTGAAACTCCCGTCTAAAAAATCTCACTTAACAGGTTGTAGATGTCGCATTTGCGACCCAGGGTTCGCATTTGCGACCCTCACAAAAGCGAAGACACCCTTTGCAATTGCGAACAAGGAAAGGCTGGGGAAAATTCGCATTTGCGAACTGGGCACACCAGAAACCAGCACTGTTTTCCTGACACGGAAATGAGCATAACTTCCTCATACGATGTCCAAATTCGATGATTCTTTTTCCTATGGCTCCGTAATTATGATACAGATCTAATGGTTCAATAAAAATTGAATTTGGAGCTCATTTTCTTAATGCAGTATCATTTATGCTTGAAGAAACGATGATGAAGCATCAAAAACAAGCACAACATAGCCTAAACTTATCCGAAACTCACCCAAGCCCTCGGGGCTCCAAACCAAACATGCACTCAAGTCTAAAAATATCATACATACTTGCTCGTGCGATAAAATCATCAAAATAACATCAAAAACTATGAATTTAACCTCAAAACTCATGATTTTCTCACGAACACTCAAATTTTCTAACTTTTCAACCGGGCGTACACATCACGTCAAATCAATTACGAATCTCACCAAATTTCACAGATAGGACTTAAATATCATAACAAACTTGTAACGAGCTATGGAACCAAAATACAGGCCTGATACCAACGAGTTCAAACATTAATTCATTTCTTTATTTCCTTTAAAAACCAACACAATAATTCAAAAATTGTTTTCTAAGGCTAGAGACCTCGGATTTCAATTCCGGGCATACGCCCAAGTCCCATATTTTACTACGGACCTCTCTAGATCGTCGGAACACATATCCGGGTCCGTTCACTCAAAATATTGACCAAGTTCAACTAAAGCCAAATTTTAACTCTAAAAATTTCTATTTCTCATATTTCCACATAGAAGCTTTTCGGTTTCACGCCCGGACTACGCACGCAAATAGAGGTAATTAAAATTAGTCTTTTTAGGGCTAGTAAGCCTAGAATTAAGTCTGTTTTCATAAAATGACCCTTTGAGTCATCACAATTACGCGTGCGTCGTTGTGGGGTTGTGAGATCCCCTCTACATCCTCATCATTGAAAGAAAAGTACCTTCCGGTACATAATCCCGAGTTCTTTTTTCCCTTGTGATCGACACCTTGGTGCGCTTGAATATGGGTTCCTATGGAATGTCGACCCCACCAACGATCATGTGAATTACGTGTTGTGGCTCTTCTTGTTAGTTATTTCTATATGCATCCCTATCTCTTAAATGGTTCTTAGCTCGGTTGCTCAAGAATTATCGAAGATGCCCCTCGTTAATCAAATGGGCTACGTCCTCCCTCAACTATCTGCAATCTTATGTTCTATGGCCATGGGTGCCATGGTACTTGCACATTTGATTATGATTTCTCTGGGTCGGATTGGTCTGCAGTGGTTGAGGCCACCTGGTGTCTTTGATGCGTCTGATGGCTGATACAATAGCTGACGCATCAATATTGAAGTTATACTCTGATAGTTGAGGTTCTTCTTTGGGCTCGATGTTCCTATCAAAACTGCTCTTATTCATGATCCCTCGGGAGCTCTGTCCTCGATAATTTCTTCTATCACTTCGAACGGGGTTGCGTTCAGTACCGTTGTTTCTCCAATCTCCACCATATGGTTAATATCGATCTCTGTACGATTGTGGTTCTCGGTCGATGTCCCTTTGAACTCTGCCGACGGGCCTATTTGGATAAACAGATCCCAAAGGATCCCCCAACTGATCATCCTCGACCCTGATTTTTTGTTGGTACCCATTATGCACGTCGGCCCAGGTTACAGCTGGATACTCGATCAAATTCTGCTTTAATTGTTGCGAGGCTACCGAATTGTAACGACCCGACCGGTCGTTTTGAGCTCTAGCTCGTCGTTCAGTAGTTTGAGGCCATGGGCAGCTTCATTTCAAGTGTTATGACTTGTAGGCGTGGTCGAAGTTGAATTTCGGGAAGTTCGGAGTCAATTGGGAAAGAAAATTCTCATTTCAGAAGCCTTAAGTTGGAAGAATTGACTAAGATTTGGAATTTTGAGTAAACGACCTCCGAATCATGATTTGAAGGTTCCAGTAGGTTTGTATGATAATTTCGAACTTGGGCGTATGTTCGGATCGAGATTTGGATAACCCGAGAGTGTTTCGGCGTATATTGTGGAAGTTAGCATTTTTGAAGAAATATCATATGTCTGGGTTGAAGTGAATTTCAGTGATATTGGTGTCCGTTTGGCATTTCGAGTCTGGGAATAGCTCTGTATGGTGATTCTGGAGTTGGGAGCATGATCGAAAGTGAATTCGGATGTCCGTAGGTTATTTTGAAGTCATTTGACTAAAGATAGAAATTTGAAGGTTTTTTAGAAAACCGACCGGAAGTGGAAATTTTGATATCGGGGTCGGAATGTGATTCCGAAAGTTGGAGCAGGTCTATAATGTAGAATATGACTTGTGTGCAAAATTTGGGGTCAAGGGGACATGATTCGACGGGTTTTGGCATGGAATGTAAATGTTTGAAATTTCAAAGTTTATAAGATTGAATTGGAGAGAGATTCGTTGTTTCGATAATATTTGATGTGATTTGAGGCCTCGAGCAAGTCTGCATCATGTTTTGGAACAGGTTGGTGTAATTGGACGGGGTCCCGGGGGCCTCGGGTGGATTTCGGGTGGTTAACGGATCAAATTTGAAGTTGGAGAAAAGCTGAGGTTGCTGTCATCTGGTGTGACCTAACCTGCGAGGCTTTGGCCGCAGGTGCGGCTTTGGCGCCGCAAGTGTGAGTTTCTGCTGGCTTGGCTGGGAGCGCAGGTGCGATGCAATTTCCGCACCTGTGAAGGCGCAGATGCGGGGACAATGGGGCGCAGGTGCGGATCCGACTCGAGGAGAAGGAAGTCGCAGGTGCGGGCTCTTAGGCGCACCTACGGGAGCGCAGGTGCGAGATGTGGACCGCAGGTGCGGAAATGGGCCTGGGCAGATTGTTTTAAAATCGGGAATTTGGAAATTTTTTTCATTTATTTCATTTGTCTTGGACGATTTTGGAGAGCTCAAGGAGGGATTTTCATCAAGAATCACTAGGTAAGTGAATTATCCTCATTTATGAGTTAAATATGTGTTTTTGCATGGATTTAGACATGAAAAATTAGTGTAAATTAGGGATTTTTAGGGAAAGACCTAGAATCGGTAATTTGGAGTTTTGACCACGAATTTGAGCATGGAATTAAGAGTAAATTATGTATTTTAGTTAATAAAGCTATAGGTGAGCATTATCTTTGAGAAATTTCGGAATCCGGGCACGTGTGCCCGATGGCAAATTTGTCAATTCTTCGAGCAGAGTTAGGAATTTATATAATTTAAATGTTTATGAGTATTAGAGTACATTTTCATTGGTTTGCCGTTATGTGTCTAGCTTTGGAGAGTTATGAAAATTATTTGGAGTCGTCGGAAGGGCTTGGAAGCCGGTTATGGAATTTCGGAGCGAGGTAAGTCTCCTTTCTAACCTTGTGAGGGAGAATTGTCCCCATAGGCGAACTAAATAAATATGTGCTACTATTTGTGGGAGCTACGTACGCACGAGGTGACGGAAGTTCGTGCGTAGCTACTATTATGCTTGTGTCCGAGTAGTCTAGGACCTGCTAACATGCCTTACTTGTTGTACTTGTGATCTTGCCAGTAATATTAGACTGTTAATATGGTCGGATTAGTAATTGAATACCTAAGAAGGTTAGAGTTCACTTGTCTTAATCATTTAGAAAGAGAATTTATTCTTCCTTGCATAATTGTGTTCCGCATAAATTTGTAATGTTCAAAACCTTATCAAACTTGGCAAAAGAATTTCCAGAAATGATTTAAATACTATCTTCATGTTCATTTAAAGAGAATTTTATCATTCCTTGAGAAACTGTTTTCCTGATAAAAATGCTGATTTATTATGTGAGTATGTGTATATATATGAGTACCTGAGTCGCATGTATGATTCGCGAGCAGGATAACTCTATTATTTATATTTGACCGCGTCGAATGATTGATTCGCGAGCAGGGGGAAATAGATGCATCTATGGTTCGAGTCGTTCGACCATTCGGCAATGCACATTTTATTATTGTTGGTCCGCGCCGTTCGACTCTCGGCATTTCTTACGCATGATAATTGTTGCGTACTTTCTGTAATTATTACCTGCTTATTGGCCTGTGAATTATAAATTTGTTAACTGAAATGACGAAGATTTAAAGTGCTGAATGAGAAAGATGTTGATATTCCTTATCCCTGATTTTTATTAAATTGCCTATGATATTCATGTTTAGTTTCTCACTTGATTATACTAAATTGACCTCTAGCAAGTGTCAAATTTGACCTCTCGTCACTACCTCTCTGAGGTTAGGTGGGATACTTACTGAGTACACGTTATTTTCGTACTCATGCTACACTTGCTGTGCATTTTTATTGCACAGATACTTTCACAGCAATGTGGCTGACTTGGAGATTTAGACGAGCTGCATCATCCGGAGGTGACCCGCAGCCGGCAGAGTCTTTCTCTATGTATTGTGTTTTCATTTTTAAATTCCTTGTCCAACTTGTATTTCGGACAGGCATTGTAGTATATGTATAAATTCTTAGAAGTTCGCTCATGCACTTGTGATGCCGGGTTCTGGGATATATTTTATTAAAAATAAATATTTAAACTATCAAATTGACTTAGCGGATTTTATTTGATTATTATTATGTAACGATTTCCAAATATTAAAACAGGAATTTTCTTAACCATTTAATGATTGGCTTGCCTGACAATGGTGTCCGGCGCCATCAGGACCTTATGGATTTGGGGTCGTGACAACTTGGTATCAGAGCACTAGGTTCCCTTAGGTTTCATGAGTCATGATCAAGTCTAGTAGAGTCTTGAGGATTGGTACGGAGACGTCTGTACTTATATTCGAGAGGTTACATGGCTGTTAGGAGTACTTCCCTTCTTGATTCCTCATCGTGCGGTTTGATTCCCTTTAAGGCTTATGCATATGTTTCTTCCTACTCAATCTTATACGTCGCGAAGAGCTTGCTATGAGTCGAGGATTTGAGGGGTCGTAATGGTGCTACGGATATGGTGTGTGATGTTTTCCATATGTAGTTGGTTGGGGCTGTTGTCGTTGCTCGGCGGAAGGATACTATGTTGTTTCAGCTCAGTAATTGTGTTTCTGAGAGCGTTGAGGTTGTGCTCAGGTTGTTATGATGCTTACGATTGGTTATCGCGTGGTATGGATACGATGGTACAATGATTGCCCATATGTCAGGGTAATGAATGACTAGAAGGGAGGTCTTCTCAGAGCATGATTTCGAGAATTCAGTATTTTAGTTCCGGCTGAGGAAAGGCAATTAGACTATGAATGTTCATGCTTAGGTGATAAAGTAATGAGGTTGGGTGTTTCAAGTAAGGTGGAATTTTCATCGATAATGTGATATCGTCGTCTTTGATCAAATGAAATGTGTTGAGTTCATCGGTGCTATAGTTTCTTCGGTTGCATGGGGTCAGAGTATTGTGAAGAAGTATTGAAGAAGCGGCTATGATAGATCGTGGTGTACGGTGGTTCAGTATTGAATGAGCATTTGTAATGAAGGCGGCTCGAGAAAGATGATATTCGAAAAGGTTTAAAGTTGTAGTGATCTGTTGGTTTAAGTGCTACATAGGATAATATTGAATTGAGGCAACAATTGGCAGCATACGATAAAGGAAGGCATATGAGAAGTGTCAAGCGGCAACTAAATTTCTAAAAGGCCAGGTGTAAGGAAAGGAATCCATGTAGTGCTTAAAGGAATAAGTTTAACTGAAGTGGGAGAGTGGAAGCGTAGCATGTGAGTTCAGTGGTGAAATAGTTGCCTATCTTGAGGAGAAGTTTGGAGTGATTTGAGGATTTTCGTGGATGATGATTGGGTCCACGGGCTTAAATTGAAACGTTGGTTATTTCGGCGAAGGTTGGATACAACAAAGAGGAGTTGTTAGAGATGAAGAAGGATGCAATATGGCGGCGAAGTTGAAGATATTATCGCGCATTTAATAGATGTCCATGAGGAGCAGACGGACTAGTAAAGTTGGTAAATGAAGAAAGGTGTAGAATGGGGTATTGATGTCATAGAGATGGTGTGGTGCGGCGTCGTTGGAAGGTGTCAGTTGGTAATTTCCACAGATGGGTTATCTCCTGTGGGCAGGTTAGCGGTTGTGTGGTTGGCAAGTTTCTGCGAGGAATTTTAGTGGTTATTCGGTAGGAGGTCGGATAAGTGAATGAAGCTAGAGAGTTTGAGTATTTATGAAATGCTAATAGGAGGATTTAAAAGAAATTGACGAAATGGTTGAGCAAGATCATGTCAGCAAGGGAGAAAGGATTTCGGTAGGGTCTAGAGTGGTGCAAGGAGTAGCTTTAGGCTAAGTGGGAGAGCCCCACCACCTGCAAGGGAATTGCAGTATTATCTTCTCATGGGGTTGAGGATTTTCGGCGTATTAGAAAGCTATTACAGCTAAGGGGAAGGAGTAAATAGTAGTAGAGCATAGCCCTCGATAAAGGTGTGCAAGAGTTGGCCTGATGGACCAGGGTTAGGCTTTGTAAGATTCAGAATTTATGCTTAATGCATAGGCAAGTTATCAGGGTAGTGACTCAGTCATGTTCTTCCCGTAGAGGGTGTTCGTGTGCTAGAAGAGCATGGGGGTTGATTGTATTCGGGGCCTAGTCAGAGTGGGTGACTCTCAGTAGTGGTCCTTATGAATTCGAAGGTTAAGAATACGGTGCTTAAGGGTTTCATGCCCACAGTATGGCTAAGGGTCGGGCCTTGCAACAGATTATGATAGGAGGCCCGGAAGGTTCCATGATGTTTCCGATTTGTTGTATAGCATTGGAGGAATGAGAGAAATGAACTCCAGATTTGTAGAAAATATTATTAGGATGAGTATATCAGTTGGAGATGTAAATACGCACAAGGAGGGTATGAGATGGTTTGTGGGATTGAGACAGCATGGTCTTGTGAAGCAAGGCCACTCGGGACGAGTGAGGACTGAGTTCGTTATGCGTTGAATGGAGTTATTATTATTGCTGAGGCAATTAAGGATAATTGAAAGAAAATAGATTGGTTAGCCATGGTTGAAATGGCTCATGTACGGCAGTGATCAGTTCCTTCTGTGTGATTAAGTTATGCATGTGGTTTGTGCCGGTGTGTGTGAGGTCTATCGGCCACCGTAATAGATTTTATTTGGAAGCATTCAAGTATTATGGCTTGTCAGGTGTAGGCGGATCCCGAAAAGGTTATGGTGGTATAGGCTATTCCTTGAGGATTTGTCTGTTTTGTGATTATGAGAATTCACTGGTGTGTTGTTAGGTTCTCTTGAGTTGAGGTAAGTAAAAGGTTTCTATGTGATGAAGTGTTCACCCTATTAGTGATTCAGGAGTTATGATGGAATTCTTGCGCAATTTCATATTGGCATGTCAGGTGCAGTAAGCAGTATGTAACTTGAAGTAAGGAGCAAGATTGTAGTTCGGTGTTAACAAGGACTTCATGAGCTTGATGAGCAAGAAAAGGGGATTTGAATGTTTGGAGTAAGCTGGTGTTGTCTTCAGTGTCACCTGAGATCGGTGTTTGGTGAAAGGGGCTTGTACCCTGGTCATGGGTTCTTGATTTGTTTTACAGGTTTAGTGTGGTCGGTGGTGTGGATGCGCAGACTTATTACCTTGTGTGGAAGGTTGTGGGAGCGTGACCACGGAAAGATGGTATAAGTGTGACATGTAGGCACCTAATTGATTGAAGATTTAGACCAAGTATAAAGAAGTGCAATATTGCTTAATTGAGAATTTATGCCTGGAAGGCGTTCAGTTCATTGTGTTGTGGATTGTGGGGTGTTTGTCCCGACTATGATGGTTTTTCTTTCGTGTTATGAGAAGAAGTGGGTTATTATGGACCGGGTGAGGCTATCATTCTAGTTTGGTGCTAGCGGAATCGGCTTGAAGGTTGTGGACAGATTTAAATGCGATCATGGGCTCCATGTGAGTCATGTGTGTTCATTTCAGTATGGCGCTTCCCAAGGAGGGGTGTTGTAATATCAAATGTTGTTCCGTCTTCGTCAAATTCATGTAATATTGTGATTGTCCGTGTGAGTTGTGAAACGGCTTAATAAATTCCTATGTGTTGAGTCTCCGTGTAGTGATGATGTTAGGTGAGCAGGAGAGCTCTTGAGATTCGTCGTGTATATATATATATATATATATATAC
>ML245449.1:0-20900 GCA_005239495.1 Nicotiana undulata
CATTTATTAATTATCAAAACCCATTCTTTTGTCAGTTTTTCACATATAAGCTTCCCGGCTACACGACCGGGCTGCGCATGCATATCGAGGTGAGGCTAACGGAGGCTCTCTAAGCCTCGAAACACAGATATAGCTTAAATTACGTAAGATGACCTTTTGGGTCATCACAAGGAACATCAAATCTTGCCAATAAATGCAGTAAGATATCAGTAGGAATATCCAAATTTAGAACAACAGAATAAAATGCAAAGACAAGTGCACCACATCACCCTTCGTGCATTTACTCTTATCCTCACCAAAATAAGTGCATGACATCACCTTTCGTGCTTTTACTCTCATCCTCACCAAAACAAGTGCACGACATCACCCTTCGTGCTTTTACTCTCATCCTCACAATAAATAAATAGAAACGGCACGACATTATCCTTCGTGCTTTAATATCATAACATGGCACGACATCACTCTTCGTGCTTTTGAACTCTCATCCTCATAACAAATAAATAAATAAATACACGGCATCACCCTTCGTGCTTTACACTCTTCCTCACAATAAATAAATAAATACACGGCATCACCCTTCGTGCTTTACACTCTTACTCACCCAAACAATATCAAGAACAACAATTTGGCAAGGAAAATCAACAATATGAACCATAAATCACGACATCCCGACAAGGGAGTCAACAATACAAACAATATCATTAACAACATAAACAATAATAGAAACCATAACATCCCGGCAAGGGAGTCAACAAGGCAATCAACATCATCAACAACAGGAATAATAAGAGAAACTACATGATCCCAGCAAGGGAAACATCTATAACCAATCTCGCCTAAACAATTAGCTTCACGGAATAAAACTCAGCTTAAACAAAGCCCCAGTAATAGGCAACATCAAAGAAATATCAACAACATAAATATTTATCAACTAGACCCAAGTAGCACATAAGGGAAGAATCATTTAAATCACAATGTAAGACTCACGGGCATACTTGAAACCAACGAGCGGATGTTCTAACTACGGCTAAACAACTATAAAGCTAGATAACACTAATGTGGTCAATTTGGCAGTTTTAGGAAGCAAATATAGCATGAAGATAAGAGCGGTAAAATATTCAGTTAAGTCAATTAAGATCAAATAGCCAACGGAGGAATCCAAAGGCAAGTAATTATAATTTAAGTAGTAAAGGATAAAATTAACAACCTAGGATTCAAATGTAACAATTATAACTCATACACAGGTAACATAAGAACCTACAAACCCTAAAAGGCCAATGTATTAGCAAATAAGTCCGAGTACGTACTCGTCACCTCGCATACACGGACTACAATCAACAAGGAAGACTCAATCCTAAGGGGTAGTTCCTCCACACAAGGTTAGGCAAGATACTTACCTCAAAGACGACAACCTAGTACTCAAAAGTGAACTTCTCGGGCGAAAAGATCTCCGGACGGCTCAAAATCAACTAAAACAACTTCAAAATACATATAAAACGTATAAGGAACTATTCCGAACAATAAAGTTTCAATATTTACAAAATTATAAAAATCGACCCCCAGGCCCGCACCTCGGAACCCGACAAATTTTACAAACTCCGATTACCCATTCCGATACGAGTTTACCCATACTAAGTTTATCCAATTCCGATGTTATTTGATCCTTCAAATCATGATTTTTCATTTAGAAGTTTTCTTTCAGATCCCACAATTTCCTCAACCCAAAACACAAATTAAATGATAAAAATAAGAACTTATTCATGAAATATAATTGATTCTAGTGGAAGAACACTTACCCATTCGATTTGTGTGAAAAACCCTCAAAGAATCGCCAAAAACCGAGCTCTAGAAGTCAAAATAGGTCAAAAATGGTGAAACCCCAATTTTGGTAAACTTATATTCTGCCCAGGTGTTTTGTGAATCGCGATCGCGGAAACTGAGGCGCGATCGTGTAGAAGGAAATGGTTGTTGGTGTAAGATGTGCTCCGCGATTGTGGAGAATCTTATGCGATCGCGTGAAAGGGCAGGCTGGTTTCTGCGATCGCGGATGGAGTCATGCGAACGCGGAGGGTAACGGGTGCCAGTGCCTAAGGCCTGGTCTCTACTACGCGAACACGGGAAAGCGGATGCGATCGTGAGGTTCTTTATGTGAACGCGGTGAAGAAATTTTAGGCGACCAATAGGGACACATCGCGATCGCGATGAAGGAAAATGGGTGGGGCAAACAGGACACTACGCGATCACGGCTTGGGCTACGCGATCGCGAATGAGGCAACAGACACTAGAAACAGCAGTTCAAAAATGGAAGAAAATGGCCCGAAGCCCATCCGAAATGCACCCGAGGCCCCCGGGACCCTATCTAATCACATAAACAAGTCTTATAACTTAATATAGATTCGCTCGAGGTTTCAAAACACCTAAAACAACACCAAAACGACGAATCAAACCAAAAATTGAACTTATGAACTTCCAAAACTTCAAATATCAAGGCTCGCGTCGAAACCTATCAGTTCAACCCAGAATGACGCCAAATTTTGCAGACACGTCACAAATAACACAACAGACCTACACCCATTCCCAGAATTCCATTCCGAGCTCGATGTCAAAATTTCACCTATCAGCAGAAATCGCCAAAATTCTAATTTTCGCCAAAATACCTCAAATCACTCTACGGACCTCCAAAACCAATTCCGTACATGCGCCTAATTCCAAAATCATCATACGAAGCTGTTAGCATTAACCAAAACTCATTCCGAGACCGTTTACACAAAAGTCAAACCTCCGGCCAACTTTCATCACTTAAGCTTCCAAAATTGAAATGTTTCTCCCAATTCGACTCCGGATTATCCGGTAACTGAATCTAACCACGCACGCAGGTCGATATACACAATGTGGAGCTTTTTATGACCTTATACCACCGGACGAAGCTTAAATTCCTGAAACGATCGGTCAGGTCATTACAAAGATGTTTGAATCATTTCATGTTTTTCTTGGTATTGAACTGTCATGACCCCAAATCCTAAACCTACCGTGATGGCGCCTATCATGTAACTAGGCTAGCCAACAATCACACATTGACATATTATTTTCAAAATTTCCACATCTTTTCAACATTTCATAAGTATTTATAAATTTCTGAATTTGTTAAAACAAAATCAAACGAGATAAACAGTCTAACAACTATCCCCAAGACCCGTAGTCAACATGTCATGAGCATCTAAGAGTAGTACCAAAAACTCTACTGTCATAATGCATAATCTCGGAAAATAAAGAACTAGGTACAAAACAAGAAAGGGAGAATCAGAGATGTTGTGGACGCTGAGCAGCTACCTCGATGTCCCGACTCCGGCTCCGCGCGTAATAAGATGGCTAACGCTCGTTACCAGCACCTGAATCTGCACACAGAGGTGCAGGGAGTAATGATGAGTACGCCAACTCAGTAGTAATGAAAATAAATCAGGTCTGAACAACATAAAACACATAGGAGCAAATCATCGAATCACAATAAGTAAAATATTTAGTCCCAACAGTGTATACTTTTGGTCAATACGTTTTAAAAGCAGATTCCAGTAAAAATCCTTTGAAAAATATGATTTCCAATGATTTAAGAAACAATAACCAAGAAATCTGAGTAAAAAAATGAAATGAATCATAAATGGTTATTTAGGCAAAATAAGTATCATAAACAGCCCCACGGACAAATCATCACTCGAAAACAGTCACTTAGCATGCCTCCTAATCACTCAATATCAGCCCCTCGGGCAACCTCACTGTCACTCATACCTCCCAATCACTCGGCACTCGCACTTAGTAGGTACCATAAATACACACAACTGCTGCGACGTGCAGCCCGATCCACTATATATATATATATTACTGCGGCGCGCATCCCGATCCATATAACATATATTGCGGCGTGCAACCCGATCCATATAATAGTCGACTGTGCCCGCTGGGGGTGTACAGACTCCGGAGGGGCTCCTACAACCCAAGCGCTATGTTGCTGCGACGTGCAGCTCGATCCAATATATATTGCTTCGGCGTGCTACCCGATCCATATAACATATATATTGCTGCGGCGTGCAGCCCGATCCATATATATATATATATATATATTTCTGCGGCGTGCAGCCCGATCCATAACTATCCTCACATGCTCGGCTCTCGGCCTCACTCAGTCATCCTCACAAGCCACTCGGGCAACTCATATCAACTCACGGGACTCGGCCCAAAATATCTCTCAGAGTTTCAAAAACAGTGTGGTAACAGTGAAAATAGAAACAAGTAGAAAACATGACTTAGTTCACAAATATTCTATCAGGATAGTGTGGGAATAGTGTAAAAATACCCCTGAGGGTCTAAATAGATCGGCACAAGGCCCCAAACATGGCTTACAACCCAATTATATCAAAAACATAAACATATGATTTATCATGTGGTTTAAAAGCAATTACGGAACTCAATAGTTGCCTCGGGAAGAACCAAGTTCAAATCCCCCATCGGTGCACGCCACACACTTGTCATCCAGCGTGTGCGTCACTCCAAAGCAGTGAGAAGATGCTAAGTCCGGGGCTTCATACCCTCAGGACAAGATTTAAAGTCATTACTTACCTCAAACTAGCCCGAAAAGCTACTCCGCAATACTCTTGCCCCTCAAATCGGCTCCCAAATGATCCGAGTCTATCAAAATCAGATTTATAACATCAAAATATGCTAGGGAAACGAAACCCAATCGAAAACTATCAAAATTAGGCACAATTTCCGAAACTGGTCAAACCCTACCCCCGGACCCACATCTCGGAACTTGATAAAATTTACACCAGAAGAATCCTCATTCTCCCACGAGTCTATACATACCAAGAACATTGAAATCGGGGTCTAAATGACCCCTCAAATTCCCATTTTAAGGTCTCTTAATCACAAGCCCTAATTACCAATTTTTGCACTGATTTTCCCCAAACTTTCACCACTAATCAGACCTTCAATCACATATAAACGAGTTTCAAGTCCAAAAAACTTACCCCAATGAAGAACTATCGATTTCCCTTTTCAAAAATCCTTCAAATGCTTCAAACCCGCATGTAAATGGTGAAAGAATGCCAAAATTTGCTAAGGACCCTTTACATATGATCTGCCCAGGGATTTACGCACTTGCAGCCTTATCAGTGCACCTGCGGACCCGCACTTGCGCATCTGGCTTAAACCCCCAATTTCTGCACCTGCGATGACTCCTTCGCACCTGCGCTCCGCAGGTGAGACCACCCGTCCGCACCTGCGACCCCTTCACGAACAGCCAAACTCCGCACCTGCGCATGGTCTTCGCACCTGCGAACCTCGCGCTTGCGGTCTTCCTTCCGCAGGTGCGACCACACCAGCAACAACTTTGCTGCATTTTTCCAAGTTCAAACCTCCGTTAACCATCCGAAATCAATCCCGAGCCCCTCGGGGCACCAACCAAATATACCTACACGTCTCATAACCTGATTCAAGCTTAGTCGAACCCTCGAAACACCAATAACAACGCAAAACACCAAAAATCACATCAAATCCAAGCCTATGAACTTTGAAACTTTTAAATTTTACCAAGGATGCTGAAACCATCCAAAACACATCCGATTGACCTGAAAATTTGCACACATATACAAAATGACATTATGAACCTGCTCCAACTTCCATAATTCCATTCCGAATCCGATAGCCTATTTTTCACTGCCGACCGGAAATCGCAAAAAATCAACTTTCGCCAATTCAAGCCTAATTCTACACCAGACATCAAAACCTGTCACGGCCCCAAATCCTAACAGGTCGTGATGGCGCCTATCGTGGAACTAGCTAGCCAACCATCACATTACTACACATTTGTTCTATTATAATATTTCAAAAATCAATAATATAATTTCTTTAAGTCTTTACGCCCCAATAATAATCTAATAGTCTAAACAATTCTCCCAAGACTGGAGTCAATGATCATGAGCATCTAAGATATAAAGCTAACTCTACAAATGTCATAAACCATGTCTAGGAACAAAATACTACTACTAATAGAAGAAGGGAAATGAAGAAGTTGTGGACGCTGGACAACTACCTCGAAATCCCGTGAAGTTGCTGAAAACGAACGAAGATGGCTACTGCTCTGAACCAGTACCTGGATCTGCACACAGAGGTGCAGGGAGTAATGACGAGTACGCCAACTTAGTAGTAATGAAAATAAATCACAGTCTGAAGTATATGAAACACACATCACAGATACACCAATCCATAAAACAGTAAAACATCAAGTCACCATAAAGTATACATCAAATACATAAGTTCGAAAACCAATTTCCAGAAAATCCTTTGAAACAAATATATTTTTCCAATATTTCTCAGTAAAAATCAGTTTGAAGAATGAAGTGAATCATAGTAAAAAACTCAGTAAAATATCATCACAAAACTGCCCCTCGGGCCATAATCATCACTCGTAACAATTTCCCTCAGCACCTCACCATCACTCAGTATCAGCCCCGCGGGCAACCTCATTGTCACTCGTGCCTCCCAATCACTCATCACTCGGCACTCGCACTCTGTAGGTACCTGCGCTCACTGGGGGTGTGTACAGACTCCGGAGGGGCTCCTACAACCCAAGCGCTATAAACAAGCCAGATCATGGCATAAATCACTCTCAGGCACTCGACCTCTCTCATATCATTACATTCTCACAACATTGTCCCTCGGCCTCACTCAGTCAAACACTCTCAGCATGCCACTCGGGCCATGAATAAAATGGGGTTCTCGATCCAAAATAGTATTTCATTTCAAGAAATAGTAATATCATCAAATAAGAGTGTCAACAATTTCACAAGAAAGACTGAGTGAAAAATCATAGTTTCAAAATAGTGAGAATATCAGTAAAAATAGCCCCAAGAGGTGAAAACAGATCGACACTAGGCCCCAAACATGGCCTATAGCCCAAATATAACAAAACACAGTAACACTATAAATCATATGCTTTAAAAGCGATTTTGCAACTCAATAGTTTCCTAAAAAGGTATAGTTTTCCCAAATTTCCAATTCGTGTATGCCCCACACTCGTCATCCAGTGTGTGCGTCACTCCAAATCCGTGAAAGGATGTAAAGTTCGTGGTTTCATACCCTCATGACAGGATTTAAAGACATTACTTATCTCAAACTAGCCCGAAAAGCTATTCTACAACCCGCTTGCCTCTAGAATAAACTTCCGAGTGCTCCAAATCTATAAAGATCAGATTTTTATCTTCAAATTATGCTAAAAGAATGAACTCCAATTGAAAAGTACCAATTTTAGCATAAAACCCGAAATTAGCCAAAACCCGACCCCCGGGCCCGCGTCTCGGAACTCGACAAATTTTATACCAAAATATTCTTCATCATCTCACGAGTCCGTACATATAAAGAACGCTAAAATCGGAGTTCGTTTGACCCCTCAAATCATCCCCTAAAGGTCTCATAATCTCGAGCCCTAATCCCATCTTTTCTACTGATTTTCATGAATTAAACACTGATATTTTGATCCTTAATCACATATAATCGAGTATTAGGGTCCAAAATCCTCACCTCAATGAAGAACAACATTTTGTCTCTTCAAAATCCCTCAAAAACCTCGGAACCCGCACAACAATGGTGGAAAAAGGGTTAAAATTCGCGAAGTCTCCTTTTTATACTTTCTGTCCAGGGATTTCCGCACCTGCGACCTTATTAGCGCACATGCGGACTCGCACCTGCGGTCCCAGGTGCGCACCTGCGGTCCCAGGTGCGCACCTGCGCATATGACTTAAACCCCCAATTTCCGCACCTACGATTGCTTCTTCGCACCTGCGCTTCCGCAGGTGTGACCTCCCGTACGCACATGCGAACCCTTCAACAACAGCCAAACTCCGCACCTGCGCAAGGTCTCCGCACCTGCGGTCTTCCTTCCGCAGGTGCGACCACACCAACACCAGCAACTTCAGCAACAACAAAACACTCCAAACTCTCCGTTAACCACTCAAAACCATCCCGAGCCCCTCGGGACCCCAACCAACCATACTAACACATCACATATGATTATTCAAACTTAGTTGCACTCCCGAAACACTAGAAATAACATCAAAACACCAAAATCACATCAAATTCAAGCCTAAGAACTTTGAAATTTCTAAATTCCACCAACGATGCCGAAACTATCCAAAACACATCCGATTGACCTGAAATTTTGTAACATATCCAAAATGACATTATGAACCTGTTCAAACTTCCGGAATTCCATTCCGACCCCGATAGCCTATTTTCCACCGCCGACCGGAAATCACCAAAACTAACCTTTGCCAATTCAAGCCTAATTCTAAATCGGACATCACAACAATATTCCGAACACACTCCTAAGTCCCAAATCACCTAACGAAGCTATCTGGACCATAAAATCCGCATTCCGAGGTCGTTTACCAATAAGTCAACTCTCAGTTGACTTTTCCCATTTTAAGGCTATTTAAAAGACTAAATGACTAAATTCTCACTACAACCATTCCGATTCCGAGCCTACCAACTCTCACACATCATAAACAGTATAACCAACCTATGACAAGGCAATAACAACAATTATAATCTACGTAACGACCGACTGGGTCATTTCAAAACCACACTTCGAACACACTCATAAGTCCCAAATCATCTAACGGAGCTACCCGAGCCATAAAATCCGCATTCTGAGGTCGTTTACCAAGAAGTCAACTCCTAGTTGACTTTTCCAACTATAAGGCTACTTTAAGAGACTAAGTGTCTCAATCCTCACTACAATCACTCTGAACTCGAGCCAACCGACCCAACAAAACACACAAGAGCTGAACCACACAAAATGAAGTAGAAATAAAGGAAACGGGGCTAATCTCGTGAAACGACCGGCCGGGTCGTTACATTCTCCCCCACTTAAACATGCGTTCGTCCTCGAACGTGCCCAGAGTTGTTCAAAACAACCAAAATTGCCGTGTAACCTACCTTGCATATACCCCCGGGGTGATCTCACGTCACCCTATCCCATATAGGTCCGATATCACAACATCACCGAAATTTCACAATTCCACCTAACCCATAAACCTTAGAACCAAATTTCCGCTTCTGAAATAACTTACAAGACCAAAATCCCACAACTATAAACTGAATAAGTCTGAACACGCTGTAACAAGCCACATACATACCCCAGATGTAATCACATACTATATCGCATGCCTCAAACACCCATAGCGATAACTCCTAATCACAATAGCTGCTCAAAGCAACCCAATACCGGTACATATCCTCTTATCAAGCAATGCCTCGCTCTAACACCTCCATATACTGTCGATGGTGAATGAAACACATAGAAAGTCATAACCATTCCTCATATCAACCAGTCATGGAGCTCCCTCTCCCTCGGCAAGGATCATAGTAAATTTCTAAGCCGGATCCCGATGGCCTCATCTCATCCAACACGACTATTATAGGAACATGACACATCGATACAATCTAAAGCCACAACCTGTGTGACCCGCACACCAATAAACAACAGTCCAAGTGTACTCAAATCATGGGAAAAAGGTCTCAAATGAGAGAGCTGTACCGCAAGCTTACCAGGACCACCACAACACGATGCTAAGAACTCATCACACACCGCAAGACCAAAACACACGAATCTAACCCGAATAATCATACCTCCACCTAACTTCGCTGCAATGCGTGACCCTATCCAAACACCGGCCCACATGAAACACCTCAAGTCACTATGCTCAAAAAAATCAACAACCACGCGCAATTTGATGTCTAGTACCACAAGTGAATCACCATAACTACGGAGAAGTAAATGATGCCATGCCATACTAGCCAAAAAGAACATATCCAATGCGCAATCAATCATGCAACACCAGACTACCCGTCTCACCCAAATTCCGCTATAAAGCCCAGATAGAACCACACCATATGTACATATAACTAACAATAACAACTCCTCGCAACACCGAAGGGTAACTCATGATAGATCCCTCCAGAACACGAATAAGCTCAATGACAATCGAATGGCACACCCCTCAACAATAGCAATTCAGAGTCAACAATTCTGACCCGGTGCAGAACACACATCCATACTAGGCCTACCAATGAGCCCTAAATCAACTCTGATCACCCACAATAGATTAATAACTCTTTGAAGATTCACAATGACTGAATCATAGCACAAACTACTCTATGACTAACCTTAACTATTTTTCTCACAGTCCACAACAAAAAAACCATCTAATCACGAAAACTCTCAGTTTCCCAGTCCATCAAGCATACGAATCACCATATCCAATCCCAGCTACACTGCTCGAATATATAACACACCTCTAATACTCAATCATTCCGCGAGGGATATTTCTAAAATTCTTCTGTACCACCAAACAAACTTGAATATCAGCAGTCGATCCCACAAAAGAGCACCGAAATACCAATGAAGTACCTTTAACTCATACACATTGCCGTTTCTGAAATGTATGCCCTCATCAAGCCACACCGATTAGTGATATCATCTACCTAGTCGTCTGAAACTGCTGATGTTGTCTAAGAATCTCACCTATGCAAACCTCAACTCTACACCACATACCGCATACACCACTCCATGCTATGATAAGTATAAGAACTTCATGATCCCTTTCGAGCCACAAACAACTATGCACCCAACTAGCCAAGAACTTTACATTTGATCCCATCTAGAAGCAAAATCACTATACGTCACATGTTCCTCACGCCAGTAGAAAATACACATCTCTAACCGTGGTAGAAACCATCAAGAACTCTCTGAATCCTATTTGTACGACACCAACACCGTTAGGACTGAATCCCTCCAACTCAACCAAGCTACACAGGTCACCAAAATCCAAGAGCATTGCTAAGAATCACATGTAAAAACTCATTACCTCATAAATGCCCAAAGAACTGATCATATTCCTTACCATGACTATCCGACTTACTTCCCGACTGTCCTATTAATCCAAGTTCCTTCTGACTTACCTCGAATTGATGCCCTTCCCTGCCATAATACCACAATTCTCAACCCAGACTCATTGCACGAGACCCAAGCATATCACCATACCGTCTAAGGCTCATAAGTCGCTGAATACTCTCTCGAATATCCCCAAAAGCACCACATTCAAAATACTTACCCTGAAGAGACTTCCGGCAAATCTTTGCCATTACCTCCATTTTCCTGATACCGTTGGATAGAATCCATGATAATGTAAAGACACCACAAGCCTTGACACCTTCCACGTAAATGTCAGTTCTAGCCCAATTCACACCTTGGAGATTTTCAATTTCCACATATAACCTTGAACCCGTCAGAACCATTCTCGAGAGCCATCCACTCTGTGCAAATTTCAATTACCCCAACCAAGCAGACAACGACCTGACCCCGTTTGCAAACCACATACTAGGAAAGAAATCCATACATTTGAAGCAACAAGAAAACTCGTACACTGCACACACTCCACCTTTTACAATTACAGCTCAATCATTCAATGAACCCATCTACTCATAGAGTACATTACAACTTGTATCGAAGAATTTCCATTACTCGAGTCATTCCCATACTCCACCTTTGCAGGTCATAACTGATTCACCAATATACCTCGAACCGAAACCAATACAACACATAATCGTGCAATCAACTTATCATCAACAGACTCCCCCACTTGGCTAAATGCCAATGATCAAGACAAACAATAACTCACAATGCCCATACGCTAACACTGTCACCATACCGCGGTGAGATGCAACTAAATCCTTTATAAGCTCATATGACACAAACCATCTAATATCTTAAATTCGTATGCAATTCTCGCATTCACCATTGAAAAGGATCATGACAACCCCCACAAGCTATCCACACTCAAATTATAATATATATCATTTGATGGAAAAGAGAATTTGTTACAAAACCACATAAGAGTCACATAACCTCAGGACATCTCGCAGGAGATAACCCCGCCTGCTAGCCTCAAACTGATAGCTCCCTATACCCTTCCTAAAATCATAGCTATCCCACAATCACTTTACCCTTCAAGATTTAGACACAACCAACACCTACCCTCGAGGCATCACAATATGCTGCATAAGAACCTGAAGCCGATGGCAGAACTAACACTGGAGTTGTGGTCAAAGAAATCTTGAGCTTCTGGAATCTCTACCCACACTCGTCTGACCACATGGATACCTTCACTGGACACCACGTGTCCCAAGAATGCTTCTGAACTGAGCCAAAAAATTCACACTTGGAGAACTTTGCATTCTCCTCCATCAATCTCTATAGTACCCTCCTCAATGTTGAGTATGCTACCCCTAGCTACGTGAGTACGCCAGGATGCTACCAATGAATACCATAATGAAGGAGTGCCAACACGGCTGAAATATTAATCAAATACACGAACCCTATAAGGGCATTGGTCAGCCCCAAAACATCACCAGGAACTCAGAACACAACATGAATCACTCTACAACTAAACTACACGATAGGTCCTTCAATATACTCACAACTCGAGGCCATATTCTAACCCAAGACAGAAGTCAAATGCTCAATGGTTCTTGCTACATCTCCTGCCAATTCATTTTGTCACAATCAAACAATATGAACACATCCGACGATCAAATCACACTCACCATGTAGCCATCTAGTCACAAAGTCCCATCAATAAGGACACGAACGGACATATAAGTCCCCAAATGCACGTGCTCACACAAACAAAAATCTCAGCACTCCAGCCACAGATAAAATCCGGCCTCAAGTCCTCCAGACTGGCCCATTATCAATCTGCTAAAAATCACATCTCACCCATGGAAATCACAAGTCGTCGATGCACAGTTGATACTGAGCGCTCACGTACGCATTCGGATACATGAAAGGAATTTCAAGAGTTACGCTTTTGGCTGAATAGTGGATACGCACGACAAGAATTCAAGAATGTGAGATTTTTCCTAAGGGTTCTGCAACCTCTCGAAGATAAGTACAAACGCCTCAGTATCGATCCGCAAGACTCTACTAAACCTGCTCATGACCGTTGAGTCCTATGTAAACTAGGGCTCTGATACCAAGTTGTAACGATCCCAAATCCTAAATCGGTCGTGATGGCGCCTATCATGGAACTAGGCTAGACAACAATCACACATTGACATATTATTTTCAAAATTTCCACATCTTTTAAACATTTCATAAGTATTTATAAAATTTCCGAATTTGTTAAAGCAAAATCAAACGAGATAAACAGTCTAACAACTATCCCCAAGACCCATACAACATTATCTAAGAGTAGTACCAAAAACTCTACTGTCATAATGCATAATCTCGGAAAACAAAGAACTAGGTACAAAACAAGAAAGGGAGAATCAGAGATGCTGTGGACGCTAAGCAGCTACCTCGATGTCCCAACTCCGGCTCCGCACGTAATAAGATGGCTAACGCTCGTTACCAACACCTGAATCTGCACACAGAGGTGCAGGGAGTAATGATGAGTACGCCAACTCAGTAGTAATGAAAATAAATCAGGTCTGAACATCATAAAACGCATAAGAACAAATCATCGAATCAAAATAAGTAAAATATTTAGTCCCAACAGTGTATACTTTTGGTCAATATGCTTTGAAAGCTGATTCCAGTAAAAATCCTTTGAAAAATATGATTTCCAATGATTTAAGAAACAATGCCTAAGAAATCTGAGTAAAAAAAATGAAATGAATCATAAATGGTTATTCATGCAAAATAAGTATCATAAACAGCCCCTCGGGCAAATCATCACTCGGAAATAGTCACTCAGCATGCCTCCCAATCACTCAGTATCAGCCCCTCGGGCAACCTTACTGTCACCATACCTCCCAATCACTCGGCACTGGCACTCAGTAGGTACCATAAATACACACAACTATTGCGCCGTGCAGCCCGATCCAATACCATAAATACAGACAACTGGTGCGGCGTGCAACCCTATCTAATACATACATACATATATAAACATACACACACACACACACACACACACACACACACATATATATATATATATATATATATATATATATATATATATATATATATAGCTGCAGCGCGCAGCTCGATCTATATAACATATGTTGCGACGTGCAGCCCGATCCATATAATAGTTGACTGTGCCCACTGGGAATGTACAGACTCCGGAGGGGTTCCTACAACCCAAGCGCTATGTTGTTGCGGCGTGCAGCCCGATCAAATATATATTGCTTCGGCGTGCAGCCCGATCCGTATAACATATATACTACTGCGGCGTGCAGCCCAGTCCATATCATATATATATATATATATATATATATATATATATATATATATATATTATTGCGGCGTGCAGCCCGATCCATAACTATCCTCACATGCTCGGCTCTCGGCTTTACTCAGTCATCCTCATAAGCCACTCGGGCAACTCGTATCAACTCACGGGACTCGGCCCAAAATATCTCTCAGAGTTTAAAAAACAGTGTGGTAACAGTGAAAATAGCAACAAGTAGAAAACATGACTGAGTTCACAAATATTCTATCAGGATAGTGTGGGAATAGTGTAAAAATACCCCTTAGGGTCTAAACAGATCGGCACAAGGCCCCAAACATGGCTTACAACCCAATTATATCAAAAACATAAAAATATGATTTATCATGTGATTTAAAAGCAATTACGCAACTCAATAGTTGCCTCGGGAAGAACCAAGTTCAAATCTCCCATCGGTGCACGCCACACACTCGTCATCCAGCGTGTGCGTCACTCCAAAGCAGTGAGAAGATGCTAAGTCTGGTGCTTCATACCCTCATGACAAGATTTAAAGTCATTACTTACCTCAAACCAGCCCGAAAAGCTACTCCGCAATACTCTTGCCCCTCGAATCAGCTCCCAAATGCTCCGAGTCTATCAAAATCAGATTTATAACATCAAAATATGCTAGGGAAACGAAACCCAATAAAAAACTATCAAAATTAGGCACAATTCCCGAAATTGGTCAAACCCGACCTCCGGGCCCACGTCTAGGAACTCGATAAAATTTACACCATAAGAATCCTCATCCTCCCATGAGTCTATACATACCAAGAACACTGAAAAGGGAGTCCAAATGACCCCTCAAATTCCTATTTTAAGGTCTCTTAATCACAAGCCCTAATTACCCATTTTTGCACTGATTTTCCCCAAACGTTCACCACTAATCAGACCTTCAATCACATATAAACGAGTTTCAAGTCCAAAAACCTTACCTCAATGAAGAACTATCGATTTCCCTCTTCAAAAACCCTTCAAAAGCTTCAAACCCGCATGCAAATGGTGAAAGAATGCCAAAATTCGCTAAGGACCCTTTATATATGATCTGCCCAGGGATATACGCACCTGCGGTCCCAGGTGCGCACCTACGCATCTGACTTAAACCCCCAATTTTCGCACCTGCGATGACTCCTTCGCACCTGCACTTCTGCAGGTGCGACCACCCGTCTGCACCTGCGACCCCTTCACGAACAGCCAAACTCCGCACATGCGCATGGTCTTCGCACCTTCCTACCACAGGTGTGACCACACCAGCAGCAGCTTTGCTGCGTTTTTCCAAGTTCAAACCTCCGTTAACCATCCGAAATCAATCCCGAGCTCTTCGGGGCCCCAACCAAATATACCGACACGTCTCATAACCTAATTGAAGCTTAGTCGAACCCTCGAAACACCAAAAACAACGCAAAACACCAAAAAGCACATCAAATTCAAGCCTATGAACTTTGAAACTTTTAAATTTCACCAAGGATGCCGAAACCATCCAAACCACATCCGATTGACCTGAAAATTTGCACACATATCCAAAATGACATTACGAACCTGCTCCAACTTCCAGATTCCCTTCCGACCCCTATAGCCTACTTTCCACTGTCGACCGGAAATCGCCAAAAACCAATTTTCGCCAATTCAAGCCTAATTCTACACCGGACATCAAGACCACACTCCGAACACACTCCTAAGTCCCAAATTACCTAACAGAGCTACCCGAGCCATAAAATTTGCATTCTGAGGTCGTTTACCAAGAAGTCAACTCCTAGTTGACTTTTCCAACTATAAGGTTATTTTAAGAGACTAAGTGTCTCAATCCTCACTACAATCACTCCGAACCCGAACCAACCGACCCAACAAAACACACAAGAGCTGAACCACACAAAATGAAGCATAAATAGAGGAAACAGGGGTAATCTGGCGAAACGACCGATCGGGTCGTTACATGAACTTTTCTTGTTTAGTTAGTTTGGTTTTCTCATTTGTTATATTTGAATTAGTTCATGGTTCTATCAGGTGTTAAACTTTTCCTATCTAGATACGTACGACAGTACAAAATTTGTTAAAGCTCAATTGACTTTTTACTTAATTAGTTTACTTTTCAGTGTTGGTTATTTTTCTCATATTACTATTATATGTTGATTTTATTGGGGATGCATAGCATTTTTTCTGGTTTCCAGTTTTTTCTTGCCATTTCATCTCATTTTACAGTGGCCATATATTTTCCTTGTACTCTATGTAATATCTATTAACTTAGTAATGCAAAATATGGAAGTGTTTATGCCTCAAATAGTTTAAGGCTAAAATACTAAATATGATCCTTAACCAACTGGCAAGTTCATGGATAGTTGGTATACTGTTATATTGACATCGTGACTCGCACTACTCCATGTATCCATACTTAAAAAATTAGGATCTGCCATAAATTAGGTTACGACTCGCACTACTCCATGAATCCATCTTAAAAAATTAGGATCTGCCATAAATTAGGTTAGTGCTCGAGTTGCAAAATAATTTTCGATTTTGTAAAAGGCTTATAGCAACAATTTTACTGATGGCCAAAGCAATTAAGTTACCTTTATCTAACTTAAGAAATTTCGTTGAATTCAAATCCGTGATACAATACTAATGATAATCCCAAAGAATAAACAAAAAGAACCTAATTTTGAAGCAATGGGAGTGAAACTTGCAATGTATTTTAGAAAATTCTTAGCTGAAAATATATTTTCTATAAAGATCAACATTTTTTTTAAATATTTGATATGTGTGGTGTCCGAGCGAGATTAAATACATCTCGATTAATTACACGGGGTACCTACTATCTCCCACCAGCACAGGTACTGGGTAACGTTGTCCGACAAGGATTGGACATGTATGAAGAAATCCTCTAATGTTTTTGCTTCTGATAGAACAACATAATTTTAACCCACTAAAGCAAAAGATGTTCTCCTCATTCATGGCAAATAGGAAGTCCAACATTTCTTAAGGAAATAATTGTCAAAATGGATACAAAAAAAGGAGCACGGTGCACTAAGCTCCTGCTATGCGCGGGATCCGGGCAAGGGCCGGACTACAAAGGTTATATGCAGCCTTATCCTGCATTTGTGCAAGAGGTTGTTTCCACGACTCGAGCATGTGACATCCTGGTCACATGTGTCACGACCCAAAAATACAATAAGGTCGTGATGGAACCGGACACCACTGTCAAGCAAACCAACCCCGATCTCCTAGTGGGTTCATTTAATTTACCAAAACGTCTTCCATCCCTTACTTGATTTAAATTTAAGACATTAGGTAAAGACGAGTAACTTAGAAAATTTTAGACAGAAATAACCATAAAAGTCACAGATTAATATTTATATCCCAAAAATAATGTCTACTAACGTGTGTGCCCGGAACTGGTGTTACAAGTCTACAGACATACTAGCAGAGTAAAAACAAATAAGTAATACACTGTCTTACTGTCTGAAAAGGAATAGAAGGAAATAACAAAAGAAGGCTCCATAGTGCTGCTGAGGGTCGTCGAGAGGAGTAACTCACCGTGAAGTCTAGATCGGGTATATATATCAGGGACGAACTTCGGACTAATACCCAGATGCACCTGCCTCAGAACCTGTACAATTAAGTACAAAGCGTAGCATGAGTACATAAAATAACATGTACCCAGTAAGTATCCCGTATAATCTCGAAGAAGTAGTGACGAGAGGTCGACTTGACACTTACTAGGGTCCAAATAGTATATTTAAGTAAGTTTGTAAGGAGAATAACAGGTAAGCATGGGGTATTAAGCAATAAATATCGAATCATAAACACAAAATCTAATTACATGGTGAAACTCCAATATACAACTTTCAAGTCATTTTTCCAAGATATTCAACTGTTTAACAGTCGTGAAAATATCAAACAAATAGCACACTCATAATGGGTTGAGGACAAGTGGCCTAGGCCTACATAATAATATATGTGCACTGCCGAAGGATCGAACGACGCAAATCATAGATGCATCTATTAACCTGCCGTGACGTACGACCCGCTCCCATGAGAGTAGGGGAATGAATCACCCCGCTCGCGCAATATAATTTGCGAAGCGGCCACACACAAACATAACATTTTTCTTTAAATCCTTTCCAAAGTAACAATTCGTTTAAAACACCAAGTTCTAGGTTTTTCTTGAAACAAGGTTGCATACAATGAAATCACAAGGCATATAGTTCAATTAAATGAAATTTACAAGGCATGGTGTGAATTTAACTACCCGGACATAACAAGAATAGTCACTACGCACGGACTCTCGTCACCTCGTACGTACGTAGTCCCCGCAAATAACAACACATAATCATTTATTACACCTATGGGGACAATTCCCTCTTACAAGGTTAGAAAGGAGACTTACCTCGTGTCAAGTCTACTTTCTAGGTCAAGAATGCTCCCGAAACTCCAAATTCGTCGCCCGAGAACTCGAAGCTAGCCAAACATCACATTAACAAACCAATCTATGCTCAAAAGTCCATAATTCTCCTACTTAAATGATAATTTCAACCTAAATTGAAAAATTCTAAAATACACCCCCGGGCTCACATGCTCGGATTCCGAAAATTTTCGAAGGAAACAATCACCCATAGCCTAAAGATCAATATTATATGGTTTTTGTATGATTTCACAATCAATTTCTTGGTAAATTCTTGTTTTTATCGACACCCTAGGTTTTACTCTAAGCCTATGATTTTCACTAATTTAATGTGTTAATCTACCTAAAATTCCAAGTAATAAACTCATTTTATGGTAGGAATTACTTACCTTAAGATTCCTAGGTCGAATCCCATATTCACCAGCTCTCCAAATCGCCCAAGGTGATGAAAAATGATTCAAAAATGGTTAAGTCTCGCATTTAAGATGACCTCATTGCCTACAGGTTTTTTGCACCTGCGGCTCGAGGACCGCACTTGCGGTCTCGCATCTGCGAGAAAAATCTCGCATCTGCGGAAAATAGAAAGGAGGGCAGTGGTCGCACCTGCGGAGCGGAGTTCGCACCTGCGGCTCCGCTTCTGCGGAAAATGATCCGCATCTGCAGAACTGGGCAACATCCCTTGGAGTCGCACCTGCGAGGCTGGAACCGCAGAAGCGGTCTCACACCTGTGGCTAGTCCTTCGTAGGTGCGGTCGCACCAGATCTGGTGCACCAACAATCTTTTAAGGCTGGTTTTTGCCTCGCTTGGTGTCCGAAAGTGTCACGACCCAAATTCCCAACCTTAGGGATCGTGATGGCGCCTAACACCACACTTGCTAGGCAAGCCAATGTTAGAGTTCGATTAGATATTTACCTTTGATTATCCATTTAAACATAATAAACAATTATAAAATAAACTTAAGCTACTGACTTTCAATGNNTTGAAAAGAATAGTGTAATATTCTGAATATAATAAAACAATTTTATAAAAATAGGAGAAGACTCCCGGGATCTGCGAACGCCGGCAGATATACCTCGTGTCTCCGAATAAATGAATAGCCGCTCTAAATATCTCTATTGCTGGTCGATACCTGGATCTACATAAAAGAGTGCAGAGTGTAGTATCAGTACAACCGACCCCATGTACTGAGTAAGTGCCGAGCCTAACCTCGAAAAAGTAGTGACGAGGCTACGACGGGGCATTAAAAACATATAACCTGTGACAATAATGCAACAAAATAATTCTACACGAACAAGAAAAATATAACTGAGACAATAAATATAAAGCAAGAAGGAAATCTAAACAAATAATTAAGTACTGCAACAACAATGAAATAACTCAGCCGCCTTTTCTAGGCCTCAGCTATAACAAACTCTCAAATGATTTTCAAGTTTCCAAACTTTAACTTTAAATAAAAGTAGTACCAAAATATGAAAAATAGTAATATAAAATGGTAGTTTTCAAATCTTTATTTTACATTGAAAATTATTAAAAATATAATTGTCCTCCCTTATTGCTCCTTGTTGCGGCGTGCAACCCGATCCCACCAGACATATCATATTAATTTATTTACCCGTATGCAACGACTCGGTCTGTCGTTACGAGAAACCTGGCATTTTAATTGTTGTTATTGACTCATTATAGATTTTTTATTCTATTCTTAATGTGTTAGAGTTGCCAGGCTTGAAATCGGAACGGTTAAATGAGAACTCAGGCACTTAGTCCTTAAAAATAGCCTTAAAATGGGAAAAGTCAACTAAGAGTTGACTTATTAGTAAACGACCTCGGAATAAAGATTTTATGGGTCGAATAACTTCGTTAGGTGATTTGGGACTTAGGAGTGTGTTCAGAATAATTTTGTGATGTCCGGTGTAGAATTAGGCTTGAATTGGTGAAAGTTAGTTTTTGGCGATNGACATGTTATTAATGTCATTTTGGACTTGTCTGCAAAATTTCAGGTCAAACGGAGTTGATTTGGATAGTTTCGGCATCATTGGTGAATTTTAGAAATTTCAAAGTTCTTAGGCTTGAATCCGATGTAATTTTGATGTTTTGATGTTAGTTTTGATATTTTTAGAGTGCAAATAAGTTTTAATGATGTTATGAGATATGTTGGTAAGTTTGGTTGGGGTCCCGAG